>FIZU01061284.1:0-15377 GCA_900064475.1 Pseudococcus longispinus
TAACATTTTTTGTGCATCTTTTCAAGTACTACTAAAAAGGTTATTTGCATATTTCGAATTACTGCTTTATTTTAGGGGTTGGAGGCTTTTGAAAATTTCAATCGCGAATAACTCGGGAACCGGTTCACCAATTTTTCTTAAAATTTATGGGCTTCTATTCTTAGTAGTAATGATCCTTTCATAAAAATTTCAGCGTATTCCATCAATTATTGCGAGAGTTATCGTGTCGACAAAATTTTGATATAAATATATTAAAGAAATGCCATAGAATCGTCGAGTCAAATTTAATAGCTGATTTTCGATTCTCAAAAATCAGCTAAAATCATTGTCCAAGCTGTTCCAAAAGCAAACAAATATCTATTTTTTAAAATTCATCCATTAAAATGAAAAAAAAAGTGAAATCGTTGGATTTTAGAATTTTTCAAACAAAGGGAAAATTCACGACTTTCTTCAATTAGGGCAAAGCTTCAAACCAACCAGGGCATCTTTGGCTGCCCTGGTGCTAAATACCAGTCTGTGACTTTTTAAGCTCGATTAAGAATAGACGTAACACTAACACAATAATTTTCAAGGTCAAAAAAAATTAAAATTTCGAATTCCCTCTTCAAGGTCAAAATTTGACTTCTTCAATCAAAAAAAAAATCAACATTTTCTAGAATATACCTTCTTTGCAAATCCATCCAATGAGGTTCGATCTGATTAGAAATTCTCGATCCGGCAGATCTCATAATCTCATCTTTAATCCGATCGCTCAATTCTTTCTCCTTCATTTCTCTAATTTCGCGTTCACGTTGTTTCTCGCGTTCGATTTGTTCCATTTCGAATCTACGAAAAAAAAACACATTACCCATCACGTATCTCACTCCCAATCGAATATCTCGACTCATACCTGTCTCGTGGCGTCGGTCCGTACATATTGAGCTGATATTGTAACATAGGATCAATACAATGCGGAGGTAATCCCAAAGAGGCAGCCGAACGTTGCAATGCTACAGGAGAGAAACCAGTATGAGGTCTGGCGTATTCGCTGAGCTGTCTTAACGCCGGTGTATCACCGTACGGAGTTCCACGAGCGAACCGATCGTAAGGCGAGGTGATTGTTTCGATTGGACCACGAGACGGAGGCTTGGCTGTCTCTGGTTTATCCGGAGTGGTGATTTTTCTCTACAAAATGATCGTATATATTACATCGAGATACGTTCAAAAGGCAAAATAAAGCTAGAAAAAGTGCTTTATTTACAGCTTGATTTTTCTCTCTTTCTTCTCTTTCTTTTTCCGCTTGTTTTCTGATACGTTCTTCTCGTTTACGAGCTAATTTCGAATCAGGCACCGGTTTAAATGTGAGATCTGTACGAGCGCATGAATTATAATCGCCTCGATTCCAATGACGTAGAAATCTACGAAACAAACAATAAAATACGTATTAATGAAAAAACATTATGTTTTTCTCGGCAATTTTTGTCCAAAACTTACATTGCACTTTGACTACGATGACATTCGCTATCTTCAATTTTCGGCTCAGGCGAAGGTCCTTTTGGTATATGATTCGTCGGACTTGGTATATCATCTTCGTCCGGAGGTCCTAACAAAGAATCGTCATTAGATCGTATTAATGTCGAGCCCGGTTTATAAAAACCATCGTTGCCCTCCAAACTCATATCCGCTGCTCCTAAATACCCACCATGTCCTAAACCTAAACTACACATAAACAATCCAATGAGTATTGTTTGCCTAAAACCAAGACCATCGAAAAAGAAGCATTCCCCATCCACACCCCGCATTCAAATCGATCGAGACGATTGATCAAATAAATGGGAAAGTAGAGTCCTTTCTGTACAAGTATTTCAAACAAATGCTTACTGTGAGGAGAAGGCTGCAATTGTAATGGCGAATGCATATTGGCAGCTGTGTGCGCGTGAGCTCTCAGAGCTTCGAGGGAACCAGTTGGAGGCGGAGGTAATCCGGGCAACGAAAGGCCTGAATGATGAGTTGGGGGCATAACGGAGCCAGGTCCTAGAACAAAATGCCGATATGATGGTAAATTATCAATACGTAATGTAAAATCAATTACTATTTTACTACTACAACATCAAAAAGAACTTCAAAATAATAAAGAGACAATGAAAAAAAAAGTTTTCGAGTAAAATTACATTTTCGAATAAATTCTAGAATCATTCGATAAATTAATGAACCCCAAATCGATTAAAATTTCAATAAAAACACTTATCGACGTATCAAAACCATTAAAAATTTAAAAAAAATGTGCTCGACAGACATCCATAAAAAATACGAAGACTCGATGGTGAAAAAAAAATGAAAACTCCGGATACTTTACCGTGGTAATGAAATAAGGAAATCATGACACGACGTATACGGAACAATGCTAAAAATTCGACTGAAAAAATAGCTCGATCTAATACGTGAGCTTTTTTTGGTAGAGCGATAATAATAATTTTACGAATTTTCGTATATTTATTCAGGTATGTAATGATCTGAGTTTAAACATTAGTCATGCCTTTGGCTCGATGTTCGAAAATTCAAATCTGCGTACATATTACGTGTACTATACAAGCTTACGTATTGTAATCGTAAGTACCTACATAACCCTGCGTGAAGTTTCTGATACGAGGATAGATTGCGCAGCAGACGATGCGCAACGAAACATATTTCATTACAGCTTTCATTGTTTATCGCTTTAAAGCGTTTTGACATGTTCGCTGGGTAATAATTCTTTCTACCTATTTTTTTTTTCCTTCCACAACTTCATTATTATGTTACTATCTTTAGATCCTAAACCATTAACGGGTATTTTTCATCGATGTATTTTACGCAACACGAGTGCTTTAAACTGGCAGAGTAAATATTACACAACACTTGTTCTAAAATTGGTGGAAAAAAGTTCAGCCTCGATAAAAACGTACCTAATGACATCGGCATGTTCATCAGAGGCGATAAACGTTCGCCTGATGCCGATTGATGATGATGAGTATGTTGATGATGGTGGCTGTGATGGGAACTTTGACCATGATTCGTAGACACCGACGAAGATGTAGATTGAGATAAAGTCGCCGAAACGTGACAAGTCGAAGAGGAATGCTGCGAATTTGAAAACAAAAGGGAAAATAAATAAAATGCGATCGAAATCAAGCCATAATAGATCTTTGAAATGTCCAGGAGCCACATCTGGTGAAAAGTGGCCGAGAGAGTTGAAATCTGGAAATTTAATATACGTAGCCCCTTCCTCAAAACATCAGTCTGCCGATTCGCCGATGCTGCTTTCAAGCACAGCGAAAGCTCAAAGTTGACGAATTGTTGTGAACTTTCCGATGAAAAGTTTGAAAGGTGAAATTGGTGCCTACTTACACAATTTTTCACGCTGAATCCGAATGTGACAGTTTGACAACCCCTAGGTGCTGCCAAAGGGTTGCCAGACCGAGTCAAAGGGGATGAAAATCGCGAAAAATCGTGAAAAAACAAGTACATTCGCCTTATAACTAACTTGAAAAAAGGTTGATCATTGAAAATAGGATTTTCTCACGTAATTTTTCGTACTGAGCCCAAATATGATCGTATGATAACCCCCAGATGCTGCCAAAGGGTTGACAGACCGGATCAAAGAGGGGGTGAAAATTGCGAAAAATCGTACAAAATAAAGTATATTCGAAAATACTGCACTTCTTGCAACATCTTCCACATTTTGTACGATTTTTCGCCATTTTCACCCCCTTTGACCCAGTCTGCTACCCTTTTGACAGCACCCGAGGGTTGGCAAACTGTCATATTCGGATTCAGCGTGAAAAATCCTATAAGTAGACACCAAATACCAATTTCACTTTTCAACCCTTTCAGCTTTTCTACCCTTTGACCAACTCTACCACCCCTATAGCGGCACCTGAGATTTGGCAGACCATCATATTCGGACTCAGTATGAAAAATTACGTGAGAAAAAACCATTTTCAATGATCAACACTTTTTCAAGTCAATTATATGGCGAATATACCTAATTTTGTACCATTTTTCGCGATTTTCACCCCCTTTGACCTGGTCTGCCACCCCTATAGCGGCACCTGAGATTTCACATGATCAACTTTTTTTCAAGTTAGTTACAAATGGCAAATATACCTGATTTTATAGATTTTTCACCATTTTCATCCCCTTTGACCCAGTCTGGCAACCCTCTGGCAGCACCTAGGGGTTGCCAGACCATCATATTCCGACTCAGTATGAAAAATTACGTGAGAAACACCCATTTTAAATGATCAACCTTTTTTCAAGTTAGTTATAAGGCGAATATACCTGATTTCGTACGATTTTTCACAATTTGCACCCCTTTCGACCCAGTCTGCCACCTCTTTGACAGTACCTAGGGGTTGGCAGACTGCCATATTCGGATTCAGCGTGAAAAATCCTTTACTTAGACACCAATTTCACCTTTCAACCTTTTCATCTGAAAGTTCACAAAAATTCGTCAACTTTGAGCTTTCGCTGTGCCTGAAAGCAGCATCGACGAATCGGCAGACTGGTGTTTTTGAGGAAAGGGCTATACCAACTTTTGAGACCGGTCTCAGATTTCAACCTCTCGGCTATTTTTCACCAGATGTGGCTCCTGCAACAATAGAAATAGAAGCAATATTAACCTGCGGACTAGAACTCCTTTTAACTTTATGTTGCACCGATGCCGAGCTACTGGAACTAGACGAATGCGAGATCGTTTGTTTTTCATTATGGTGATGAATAGAAGCGTGATGAGACGACGAATGATGATGAGTCGCCGTTATTTCTTGGGCATGCACATTCGAATCTTCATCACGTAACGATCGAGTAGTAACGGACGACGACGACGACGACGAATGATGCGAAGTCATCATCGTAGTAGATCCTTCGATCTCTCGTTTTTGGTTCTCTAGCGGTCTAGGCGGAGGAATAGGCTGAGGTATGGGATACGGACCGTACGCAAACGGATACGGATACGGGTACGGATGATGAGAATAAGGAGGATGAACGGATGCAGCATGAGCTGCTGCTGCGGCAGCCAGTAAAGAATGCTGCAGATAATGTTGATGAGGATGCATGGGCGGCATGTAAGGATGAGGATGAGCCAGATGAGCTGGAGAGGAACGATTGAGAGGAGAGGATTGTTGAGATGCGTGTGCCACGAGAGGACCAGCCGTCGAAGTGCTGATGGGCGATGATGAAGGTGTCCGGGTGGATGTTTGAGTGGTGAGTGGGGCCGATTGATAAGGCGGAGTATGGGACAGCTTTGGAGATAAGTTGCGTGGAATATCGCTGGGTATTTTCGATAGGTTCAAACTGGGAGATTTCAATGGAGTCGATACTCTGGCCGAGTTGAAAGATTCGGATTCCTTTTTGATATCGTCGCTGGGCACGTTGGACATGTACGGCGAATTGGAATCCGAACGATTGCTCACTGGGTGCGATGATTCCATCGCGTTCAAAGATATCGCAGAGCTCGTGGTGGTCGGCAGGAGAGGTTGCGAGATTGATGTGTTCGAGTAACCGGGTACTTTGACTTCTTTTAGGGATTGCAGAGGATCAACGGATGGCGGTCGTTGATCGGGTGGGATAACTTCTTGTTTAATTTTCAGATCTTGGGGTTCCATTTGAAGACCACTCGGACCTGCGAATAGAACAAATGGCAAATTAATCATCTCATATTTCGATAAATACTAACGCAAGATTATTTCCATACCCAAATAAGGCGATGGTTCCATTTTCTCGGCATGAGGATGCGGAGGAAAATGATAATAAGGATTATAGGCAGAATGATGCTGCGACAAGTTCAACGATCCGGGCGGTACGCCGCCTGGATTCAAGGCTTTATCGCCTCTTTCGTTTTCATTATAAATGTACGTTGGTAACATAACCGATTGCGATGATAACGATTTATCGGGATTTTGATCCATTGATTGTCTCGGCGAATCGGGAGGAATGTGCGAATAAGGTATTGGCGGCGGAGGCGAAGCCGTAGGTTGCCGCCTGAACGACGTAGGTGATTCGGGACGAGGAGCCGAAGATTCGGGCATATTTGGCTTAGGGACAGTTTCCGAAACACTGTTTTCATCGCTCGACTGAAGCCCCGGTTCCATTTTGATCGTTTCGACCGGTACTTCCATTTGGGACACGTATTCCGGATACTTCAAGTTCATTTCGTTGGAATACGACGACGTTGTGGCCATAGAATCGAGTAAATTTGTGCTCGCTTGTAAAGTAGGCATTTCATCTTTGGGTACGTAGCTTTCTTCGGAGGTCAAAACCGGAGGTAGAATTTCATCTTTGTCCGGCGAAGGCGAATCGAATATGCCTTCGTTTTTAATCGCCGAATTCGACGAACTATCGTAGTCGGTGAACGGTTTGCTCAACGCCAATGGTACGTTATCGACCCGGCCGGGGTATTCTTTTTCTTTAGATTCGGCGATGGAATTTTTCGAGTCCGAATTGTCATCGCCGACGGCTACATCTATCGGAGATTTTTCAGCCAGAGTATTATCTTTAGCACCGGGTGACGAAACCGAAGGAAATATAGCAGATGGATCGACGGGATTGATTTTAATATCGGTATCGTCTTGTCTTGATAATTCTGCAATTGGTAACAAAGGAGGTGCCACTGGCGTTTCAGACTTTGGTTTTTCTTCAACATTTTGAGCCGGACTATTCGAATCAACTTCGTCTAACAACGATTCGCTATCTGATTCACCGGAACCGCTATCAGCGCCACGTTTACGTTTCGGTGCGCTGTCCGATTGCATGATATTGGTTCGTTTGCGACTTGAGCTTTGTTCCGATTTACTCTGCGATAAATTGAAAATAATTAGAAAACAATTTGCCGAAAATTTCCTCGTTTGGATGACCGAAGAAATATTTTACCTTTCTCTTCGATTTATCGCTAGGCGAATTGACATTACTGGGGGATGTACACTCAGTGGTGGAATTGCCGAATTTCCTGTCACTTTCGGGCTCCGGTGTAGTTGTTTCACTTCGTTTCGATTTCGTGGATTTTTCTTTCGTCGGCTACAGAAAAAAAATTTCAAGATTAGCATATTTTTATAGTTTGATATTTTTTTGCTGGTTCAATTTACCGTTTCTTTGGCCTTATTTCTGGTCCTCATACGACCAGGAGAACCTTCGGGAGATTCAGTTTGCACAGGTTGAAATAGATACGTTTCACTTCGATTGGTCGGGGGTAATTCGCCATTTCTGTTATAATAAGAACGGCAATTATAGCACAGCAAAGCTCCTGCGTTCGGACCATTAGGAGCAGGTAACCAATCTCGAGAATCTAAACGAATTTTACCATTAGTAATGCATTTTGATGGTAAATTGTTGAAAATATACGAAAATTTCTTACTTGTTGTGAAACAATGTTGACAGCGATAACCGCCATTTTCTCTGGAATCGGAATCATCGAAGGAATTATCATTATCATCATCACTACCCGAGCTAGGTTCACCTTCAACAGATAAAAATCAATTGTAAAATTCGCGCGAACTGAAACAGTAATTTTTGAATTACTGGCATTACCTTGATCTTTAGAACTCGGAGATGGCCTTGAACTATTACCTAATTCATTAAAAATTCAATTAAATGAAGGAAATGATTTCAACTTTACATAAATAGGCAAGAAGATTACTTGAAACTTCCTCTTTCGGAGTGCCTCCTCTAGTATTTCGAGTATTTCGGTTCCGTCGCAGAGATCCTTGTCTTCTGCGTCTATGTGGTCGATTATTATTAGCGCCTGGAGTCTTTTTCCATAAATAATAAAATTCTACTAATTCGGGCTGAAAAAAGTATTGGTTGAAATGAAACTAAGATTATAATTTGAACGAAAAATGGTGATTAGTAAATCGAAGCTATCTTACCGTATCTTTATGAGGGAGTAAATCTTTCTTAATTCGGAAGAAGTTTTTCCCGAATTGACGTAATCCTTTGACAAAACGTTTCTACGAAACAAATCAACAAAGCGTATAAATCAACAATATGCGGAAATGAAAAACTTTTAGATGAACTGTAAAATATGGTAGGCCTGAAAAATTACACCTTTTTTCAGATCTACTCCAAGTTAAAACTCAATCAAACTTACAGTTTCTTCTTCAGTCCATTTTTTCTCAATGCTTTTAGGAACAGGGCATTTCACTAAAGCTTGTAAGGCTTTACCGGGATCATAACCAGAATCATGTAACTGAAAATAAAAACCGTATTGTATTTCTAGCACACGATTGACGAGAAAAAGTATTAAATAATTCAACACTTACTACATCCATCGCATTGATTGTCGTACCATCTCGCGAAGCCGCAATACAACCGTCCTCGGCGGAACCACCATCACACATACCGGCAAATGCAGCCATTGATCTTGCAGCTCTCAAATACATAACGAGATCGCCATCCAAAGCCATACTGGGAACCCATCTTATTTCTTCTCTTTCTTTACTAAATTCTGGATCGGGACTTAAATCAGCACCGTTTAATCGATTGTCCGGTAATTTGGCCTAAAATCGGAATAAAATGTGTTATTCGTATCGATATGACGTAAATAATTTAAGCTACGTACTACAAAAATTATATCGATAAAATGATTCGAAATTCTAGGCTAACAATTACCTGATGAGATGGTCCAACACGTATTTCTCCTTGAGTAGAACCCATCTTACCTTCTTGTGCGATGCATTACACTAGAAATACAAAAATAATAATAAAACTTCAAAGTCAAGAGCAAGAAATTGAAAATTTGAATATAATTATCACTAAGTGTAAAATCATTACAGTTGAGTGACTTAATCCATGTAAGCATCTAAAATATATCGAAGTTAACCTTGTTAAAATAAATGAAGCAAAATGATATTCATGTCATATATCTTCTGATAATGAGCAATAATGTTTACAAAAGATAACATAAATTGGATTCATGATTATAATGTCAACAAGAACTACACTGTTTCACATTTCATTTCGTCTTTCCTAATTAAATAAGCAGCAGTAGAAGTACTTTGGTCCTTACTTGATTAATAAATGATCCGTACATTTGTCAAAGAACACCGAAATTTTTCAACAAATCAAGAGCACGTCGATGTGTAAAACATTCGTTTTTTATTATCGGCACTAGATAATACTTAAACTTTCAAATTTTCATTATTAGCAAACAACAATAATAATAAACTTGATCGTCCATCTTTGAAAAATAATGATGAATAAATTCCATAAAGTTTATAACCTATCCCTTTTCCGATTCTTCACATTATTTTCTGTTTCATTAAGAGTATTCGTGTCACGTTCGTTTTAATGAATTTGGATAATATATAAACTTATTTAAAGCACAATTCAATCTTCCGGACGGTTTTTTATTCACTAAAATTTATCAAAATTTTGAAAAAAAACACGAAATTTGTTTTTGTACAAGAAGAAGTAACAATTCATTTTCTATGTGTTTTTCAATCGCTCTCAATCCAAAACTTCAATTAAATAGCACCCCGAATTTGAAATTTAGCCTAATTTGTAGGAAATTAGTCATAGTGTAAAAATTTTCCGCAACGATCGCTAAATACTTTTTTTGGAAATTTTCTTCAACAGAAAAATCCAAGCATTATTTTTATTCCAGGTACTCTATTATCAATCAAAAATAAACTTTGATAACAATTTTTTTTCAAAATTTCAAAAAGACCGTAAAATAGAAAATACGTAAAATGAAAGATTTTTGTGTGAATAAAGGTTTTGAAAAATGTTAAAACTGTGGCTGTAATACCACAAATTTTTACAATCCGCTCGTCCAGATGAACAACATCTTTCAATTTTCGCGATTAAAAATTACTGTAGTAATATGTCATAACTGTGGAATCAGCAACTAAAATATTTTCGGAAGTTGCTCGTGAATTAGAAACTATATTTTACAGTGGTAGACAATATGGCAAATATTCACGAAGAACTAAAGTTTATATGGAATTTAAGATTACACTTGAATCCAGTACCGATGCATCTCTCCGAAGATCAGACGGTTCGTTTTTGCCTTTATCGAATATTGAACAACCTTAGTTTTGTACCCACTGTCCGCGATGATTCGATGGAATCGTTTCCTAAGGATTGGAAAACGCAAACGATTCCTGTACAAACCACCACTTTTAAATCTCCGATATTCGGAACACTCTCGTTTTCGATAGAATCACTTGATACTGAACACGGTACACTGTATTTTTTCAAGATGTGTGTAAGTACAAATTATATTTTAAATTATTGTTATTTTTTGTAACAGTAATGCAACCTTGTGTAATGTTTAGAAAACACCGCAGATGTATGATGATGTTTTCGGTTATGTCGGAAGAAACCTCCCTAAGTTTAATTCGAACTCAGAGTTGGGATTTAGTAATGATCAATGGTTAAAACTTGCGGAATTTTACTCTTCCCTTGAAACAAGAATTCGTCAATTGTAAGTATGACTATGTTAAAAATATTTCCGTCGCAAGTACATATTTCAACTAATACTTATGTACCATTTGTTTCAGTGGCGAAACAGCACTTCTTCGCCTCAAATTTCAAAAAATATGAGATCAGTGACTCCTGATACTGCAGTGAAGCGAATCAAGTCATTTTTCTCTACTTGTGACTTTGTTAAAGATCTAGTCAAAGAAGAAAACGCCGAAGCGCGCTAGAACATATATTATCATACTACTCATGGGAATATCAGTGGTACTCAAATATTCAAATTCATCTTGAAACCTTAAAAGTAACGTTTTCTTTATTTTTATTTTTTCCACGATTCTATCTAAAGTTGGAATAAATTATGGAAGATTAACATACATTTTTGAGTATGAAGTTTCGGTCTATAATTGATATAGATCCGCTTCCTATTACAATATTGAGTATTATAAATAATTTACGAGTAATTGTTGATGAAAATTGTCCAAGAAATCATCCTTCAATAATTGGCAGTTCAGTTTCTTCAGTCTATTAATAGTCTCCGTAACTTCAATCAATTCTCTTTTCATTCTTTTTATACTCTTGTTTCTGAATATATCAATTTATCTATTCATATCATCACAAGAAATTATTTCTGATTTCCTCCAACGTCTTGCCAACTGTTTCTGGCATCAAAAAGTACACCATCAATAATCCAATAGTATTCACTAAGGCATAAAAATAGTAAATTATCCCTCCGTAATACGTATACAAGAATAAATGCATTTTGATGGTAACACAGTTCACCAAAAATGATAACAGACTTGGTATGCTTGCCAATCCTTGAGCTTCAACCGGAAAAACTTCTCCAAGAAGAGCTCCTGGTAATGTCAAATATCCAAAACTAAACATTGATATGCAAAATAGCACAGAAATGGAATGTGCAATGTCAATTTCATGTTGGTATTTGATGTTCTCGTACGTAGATGTGAGTCCTATCAAAACCATACCAACTGCCATGCCAAACCCGGAAAACATAGTAAGCTTTCGATTCCCAGTATGTGGTAAAACGAATGTAATCGATGCTGCGGTGAGGAATTGAAGTACACCGGATAAATTTCCAAATTGGTATGCTGTATTACTATCGATAGTTTTCCTTTTCAGTATATCTACCATGTAGGTGACCAACACCATTCCACCTGACAGCATTGCAAAACACAGTAACGTCGTTGTTATGATTATTGGCTTATAAACGTCTTTTCTTCGTAACAATTCCCATAAGGTTTGTTTAGAGGATTCCTCTATATCACCCGACAAGTTGGGATTTTCTTCGATTTCAGAAATCAGGGTATGCAGTCTTAGATATTTTATCGCATATTCGGCATCACCAATACGTCCCTTTTGGTACAACCATATTGGACTTTCCGGTATAAAGATTACCAGTAAAAATCCAAATAAAAATGATAACATTGTCAAAATTAATGCCACAGTTTCGCATCGTAAAAAAGATCCCAATATGTAGACAATACATACACCAAATGTAATGGCCACCGCACTCCAAGTTGTAAAGCTGCTTCTTACTTTTAACCTATGTCTTACGATACATTCAGCCAAATATACTGACGAAGCATAACTCGTAGCTCCGGTTGTTAAACCAGTTAAGAAACGTCCAGTGTTTGCTCGAAGTGGCGAATAATTCAGAGCCAACAGAAACCAACCAATGACGCTGGGAATGATGCTTATTACCAAGCAGGATTTTCGTCCATGTTTATCAATAATATAACCGGAAACCAGAGAACCAAAAAAACAACCGATAATTGAGAATGTTCCTGTAACAATTCATCGATTTGGGTTAGATCTTTTCATATTTTAAGGTTCGTTTTCAATACTAACCAAACCATGAAGCTTGCGATAAAGTAAGTTGTAATTGAGGCAGAGCTACAGACGAATATCCATATGTAAATCCAGGCAGTATAGCTGGAGAAACGACAATGAAACTGAGCAAAATCTGTAATATTTCCAGTTTATGGTCTCATCAGTGTGCTTGAATGTGTACTCAAAATGGTAGACTGTAGTGATAAAATACTTACCAAACGAACGTGCGACAGAAATGATTCCTTTGAATGATCCAAAATCATGTTTTCTGCTTTGTTTTGTTAGAAAACAAAAGTTTTAATTAACGAAATTGTGAAATTGAATGCATACCGAAAGAATACCGACGTACTAATTAATACAATTCCGAATCTTGAAAAATAATCATTGTATTTCTACTCACTATACTTCAAATACGATTAAACTAAAGACAACGTTTTACTCAATATGAAATTGGAACGCGTTAATTCAACACCGATAATTTCCACGCATTTATTTGAATTTTCTGTTCAAAGGTTATCATCTTAATGGTAGACTGAAGCATGAGCAATACAGGTGATTAGATAATTATTTCACTAATTTTTCTATGGCCGAGACAACGTAATTCCTTCTTTTTGTGATCTTACCTATTGGAATCATGCTATTGAATGCACGATGCTGAAAATTTCCGACATTTTGTTTTGTTTTCTTATAACTCAAAAAAATGTGTTAGGCATGAAATGAAAATTCTTATCAATTTAACTCAAACAAGTTCATAATTAGGTATGAATCAAAATGATAATGCAACGAATCGAATTACAGGTTCTTTGCTTTGATGGCGAATTGCCAATTACCACTTGTTACAATGTGATACAAGTTGTCTTTTTTTTCAACCATTTTATTTAAAATTTAAATGAGCGTTTTTGATATTTACATTGTCGTGAAAATAAAGATGAAAGATGCTCTCCAAAAAAAACAATAATAATGCGTAGATATTTACCTAATTTGATGGAAAATTCTTCAAAATGCTTCCTATTGCTTATGTTTTTGACGTCAACATTTTCCCGTGATGATAACGTCGTGATGTGTTTGTGTCTTTCCAATGATTAAATAATACAGAAACAGACAGTAGCTAAGTATTTTATCTAGCTACGTAAGTAAATTAAATAAAACTATAGGTAGGTATTATTACAACATCATTTACTAATACCAGCATCAAGACGGTTGATCAACTACGAAATAAAAAATTGCCAAGATAAAAAAAATTATTTATTGGTAATAAAGTGTTTCATAAAGAAGTTTGTTCATTATGAAAATTGGTATTAATTTGGTTTACTGTTTTACCAACAGTTTCTGGTAGGAAGTGATACAAAAATAAAGCATGTAAAAGGCCAAAGAACGCGTATACGATGTAAATGAAACCTTTCAACGATACAGCAAAGAAAGGATGAACTTTTACAACTACTGTTGTAACAATATACATCAATACAGCTGGCATAGCTGCAAATCCTTTCGCATCAGCTGGAAAGATTTCCCCTAGGATAGCTCTTGGTATAGTAACAAATCCGAAACCATTGCAAAATTGTGCGAACCAAATGGCAGCGATGCCAACATTATGAGCAAGGTCTGCGTATGCTGACGTGGTGAAGTAATCAGCAATACCATAAGTCAGCATGCTAATCACCATTCCTAACGTTGAACCAATTACTATTTTACGAATACCGATATATGGTATGAGAAATAAAAGTAAGATTGCACTAATAAGCGATAAAGCTGCAGCGATTGCACTCAACTTGTACGAATCTTGCAAAGAATACAAACCTTCGGGATCTATTAAATTGACTAGGTAGGTGCCAAGGATCGCTGATCCGCAAAAATATATCAGTGAAAGACAAACGCTTGAAATAAATAAAGGAACATAAACATCACGTCTTTTAAGCCTATCTAAAACACCACTTCGGGGTCCTTTGTGGGTCGATCCTAGTGGATAATTTTCAAAAGAACATGACAATTTTAATCGCTTTTGGGACCATTCGGCATCTCCATATCTGCCTTTTTCGTATAACCATACAGGACTTTCAGGTATGAATATTGAGATGATAGTTAGAAAGAAGATTGCTAGAAAGAATGCAATACAGGCTACCGTTCTGTAAGGGAAAAAAGTGCCTAACATTATGACTAAAAAATATCCGAAATATGTTGACGCTGGAATGGTATTAGTGAACGCAGATCTGTAAGGAATCAGATTTGGATCGAGGTCGATGAATTCGGCGAGATAGACTTGGCCTTGGAAAAAAGACATTCCTGCTGAAACTCCAGTGAAAAACCTTCCGACGAATAGTCGCCAAAAAACGTTATTCTGATAAGTGGCGATTAGCAGCCAACCTATCATTCCAGGAATAATGCTCAGTACGAGGGCTGGCTTTCTGCCGAATTTATCGATTACATATCCTGATGTTGAAACGCCGAATGGAGCTCCTATCGTGAATAGACAACCTGAAATAAGAAAGAAATAAGTTAATAAAATCCACAAGTGCGATTTCTTATGAAAATACTTTAGTTTCAAGTATTTTGTCATGTGATTTTTTACTGTAATGTAATTTTTTTTGGAGACACCCGGGTGAAAAAATTTGTTAAATTTGACGATAGAAAAAAAATTTCAAATAAAAGTTGTAAGTAGAACGTTGAAAATTAGTCATTTTTTCCAACTTGAAAGGTAGAGGTATTCTTCTGAAAACGAAAAAATTCTGTCAATTTAATTTTCGGTCATTATACTTACAGTTACAGGGTGTTCCGGTAGTAGTACACCGCCTTCAAACCAGAGATACAACTAGCAAAACTACATAAAAGTACACATATTTGCCGGTCCCAGGATTTGAAGGGGCAAGGCATGCAATTAGTCCTGGTAGATGTTTCAAAACCTCGTAACTCCGCTGATAATACAGATAGGTAATTTTTTTTGAAACTGTGTAGTAGAAGTTTTTAAACCCTACAAAATGAGTTATACCACAACCCACGTGGGTTGTGGTTATACTCATGTTTTGTCTAATTCTAAAATTGAAGGAGTTACAATGATTTGAAAATTTGTAGGCTTCATAACTCCTTCAATTTTCAAGTTATGC
>FIZU01061293.1:0-22383 GCA_900064475.1 Pseudococcus longispinus
TTTTTTTCGAAAGTTATCCCACTTTGAGGCCCCCTAGCTCCACCTCCCTTTGAGCTAGGGGTCTAAAATTTTTCATGGTTCGTCCCCATATAAATATGAACCACTCCCTTGAATTTGGTCAAAATCCGAGGTATGTTTTTTTTTCGCGCTCCACCCTAATCTACATGCTACAGGTCACCTCCTAAGTTAATTTTATTGATGGGTTGCTGATTTTTAGGTATTTTTGTGCATCTATCGCATTATCTATCGACCAATTTTAATTTGTACTTTTTTGGCGTTTTTGCTCCTCCCTCTTTTTATATAAAAAATTCCGAAAATGATCCAAAAAGTACGCAACGTGAATGAGAAGAGGAGAAGAGAGGGAAGGGGTACTCCTGATATACCCACGGAAACATTTTTAAATAGCACGAATTTTTTAAAAAAATAGCACGAAAAAAAACACGAATTTCAATTTTTGCGATTTGGTAGACACCCTGGACTGCGAATGCAAAGTGCAAAATATTTTTTTATTTTTTCAATTTTTTATTTCAATTTTATGAAAAAAAAAATTAAACGAGATTATTTTGTCATTTTGTCGTTTTGTTTTTCATTTTCTTGTGTTTCATATTTTCGTTTTCTGTTTCGTTTTGCTTTTTATTCACCTATGGTTTTATTATTTCGTTTCGTTTCTCAATTTTTTTTTTCGTTATTCCATTATTTTGTTATTTTGTTAGGTTTTTTCACAACCTTAAAATTTTGTTGGGAGAAAAAAATATCGAAGTGGAGGGGTATGTGACTTGCTGTAGAAAATTAGGGTTGTAGGTTAGAGTGGTTTTTTATTATGTTTTGATAACAAAATTTTCTTTGATTTTACCAATTTCATCCCTTAAATTGATTGGTTTTGTGAGGAAAAAAACTGCTCAACACCCCCCTCTCCCCTCAGTACGATGAAAGCACGCCTAAGGTCCGGGAATTTTACAAAATCGAGAAAATGGTTGAAAATAATTGGCTGTAATTTAGCTTCAAATCAATTCAAATGTCAAAAAACACAAAAATTTCTTTGACATTTCATCATTATAGTAACTATTGATAAGGAAGCCTCCTCCCCCCTGTAATCGTGCAGAGAAATACGAAAGGAATGGAAATTTCATCGTATCATGAAATATCGAGTCTTTTATCTCTCGTGGAAAGCAAACAAAATTTTTCTGGGTTATTTCCTATTACATAGTGCATATGATACGTAATGCCCTGACAAATTATCTATGTATTGGTAATTTCAAAATTTTCAAAATTTTCCAGTTTTTATGTTCCCACTTTTTGAAAAGATGACCTTACTTCTCATCCCAGGAAGCAGGAATTCTTTCATCTGTTGATATTCTCTGTTAAAAGAAACTTTTATTGAAATGAAAAATTTTTTATTTTGAAAAGTATTCAATTTTTAATCATTTTTTAAATAGAATTTTGAGATCTTGGACAAAAAGTTGATTTTTCAGTGTAAATAGCTTTGTACTAATTCATCCTGCATTAGATTTCCTATAACGTTGTGATATAATATTTTCTTCCAATACACTAGATGATTCTCTTTCAAGAAGAATGAGAAGCTTTGATCACTGTGATGAGTCATTTTCATTCTATCGATTGTTCTCAATGAAATCGGTTCCAGTACTTGGGAGAGGGGGCTGGAAAATGGAAAGAATTGTTTTGGAGGGCACGAGGGACGTACGTGTTGGTAGAGAATTTTTCAGTCGTGAATTTTTTCCAATTGAGCGATGACGTTAATCGCCTTGAATTTAATCAAAATTTTAAGGTATTGAAAAAGTTCTAAAATGATTTGTAATATTCGTATAAAACCGAAATAATTCGTATGTGATTGAAGTATTAAAATTTGACCTTCAAAAATTTAAGAATTTTGAAAACTTTGTTATTTTTAATTGTAAATTTTATAGTATGAAAATCTATTTGAGCTCATGAAGTAAAATAGATAGCAGTAATAAGTATGTGTTTTTTTTTTCTAAAATGAAGAAAAAGGGCAATTCCTGAAATTTCGAATGTTTTGAAAATATTTTCAACTACAGAAGAACCCACAATAAAACCCTCGATTAGTGTTCAAATCACAGTTCTCCCCCTACTCTTCCCTTGGCAGTAAGTGCTAAAAAAGGAACACCGGTTGAATTTCTTTTTCTAATGGAATCTGGTGAGCAGTGCAAAAGATCAATTCTGACTATTTCATATACTTATTCATTTTTTTTATCTGGTTTCATTAAATGTAGCCAATAAGTTATCTGAGGGTATCACTTTTTCTCTTGTCATGTTGAAAGCTGTACCATTTACATGTTCATAGAATTTTTGTCGTATCTCTAATCTGTAAAATTTTCTCCTATTCACGCCTCGTTTATCTCGAATATTTAGATATCCGTTAATCGATTTCATCATTTGCTAAAAAAAGATGGGAATTTTCGCAGCAGACTTCGCCAGCTCCAACTTTCTGTTTCACTTTTAGCCGTGGAAACCGGGTTCAATTGTTGAAATTTCGAATAAATAAATATACGCCTAATTTCATTTCAATTTTATACCAAAAAGTTTGGTATAATTTCGAAAATTTGACAACGCGTCTGCCGAGTACCTAAGTAAACTTCGTGCGTAGAATTTCAAGTGAATTTTATTCGAGAAAATTTATAGTTTTTGTTTGACGTTTTTGTACGGAAAAAAATACGTGATTTGAAAAAGTATAGTTTTTCCAAAGTTTTTCATTTTTTTTACACCGGCGCGAAGAAAATTTGTCAGGAGTTGAATGTATTTCTTTTTTTTTTTCTCTAAACATGACATAAAAGAGGAAACGTTACGTAGTTATAGGTAAATGTGAAAAATTTATCAGTTGATAACGAGTTCGACTGTCTTTTGGGTTTAAAATTTTCGAAAAAAAATGCTACGTTGGGAAATGAAAATTTTGAGTTGAAAATATGGGCACAGCGGTTACATTGTAATTACAAAGCAAACATTAAAGCTTATCACTTCGTGGTTAAAATAATTTATAAATCTAATAAAATGGTAAAAAATAAAAAAACTCACCTTTTCAATGAACAAATATTCCAAAAAATTGCACTATTATAGAAATAGGGAAATAAATCACGCGAAAAAATTATACGATGTCCGAGTAAATCGCGTAAACTTCATGACATATCGTTCAACTAATAACAACTGACTACACGTGTATGGTTAGTTATAATCGAAAAAACACTTGTTCACATATCAAGTAAACTTTTACACCTTGATTTTCGATGACGTCACTTTCAAATAAGCTATTGTTTTTATTTTTGACGAAAAGCGTTAATTTCGAAGCTTCTTCTTCAACCGGTTGAGGAAACTATCGCGCGAATCCGTACACCTTGTCCGGTTTAACGCACCGTGATATATAAACGTGTTCGACGATCTACGACATTATTTATATCGATTATTGGCACAAATTAGCGACGTAATTCGCGCGTTAAATATTATGAATATATTAAATGATAATACGTTAATCGTACGTGCAACTGATAAGCTTGTTTGTAATTCTTTTTTTTCTCATCTGGTACTACTACTAGATACACATACGTTGGTGTGAAAAGGAGAAATGCTGTGTTTCGTTAATATGTGGAATTACCAATATGTTAACCTTCTATCGGTGACGTAATAGGTAGTGTGTTTTTTCTTTATTCTAGAGTACGACTGGTGGAATAGTAATTATTATAGTATCGTGACCCGCGATTAACCAGCGGACTGCAGTTTGTTATTAAATAAACGGAATTTTTCGTTTGGGTTTTGTTTGGGTTTTTATACGTACTTTTTATTATGGCGCCAGTTTTTCTGCTGGATGGTGAATTTATAGTGTCGTGAAAGTTGACGGTATTTTATGGAAAATACGTATTTTTTACACCTTTTTTTTTGTACCCTATCTAAAGGGTGATAATTCCAGAAAGTAGTATTTAAAAAATTGTAAATTGATTAACTTTTTTAATTGATGAGAAAAATGATAATTTATGTTCGTCCAAGTTTTACACCAAGCTCGGGATTGACGTCAGTGGATGAGGAACCCCTCCACCACCTCTTAATTGAACAATTTGAGAATTTCGTTCATCATTTCATCTTATTCTATCTTTCCTTTCAAAGGCTCCATTGCTTCCATTGATCCATTATTTATGTAATAATTATACTGAAAATGAAGGAAAATTCAGGGGTAGGTATCAAATGGCGAAACAATCATTGGAGTACTTTTCTGTAACCCTTCTGTGTCCAGGAGAGATCTGATGGATGAAATTGGAAAATTTTTATTGCACTATGTAGACCAAAAGCAACTTGGTTCACGATGTCATATTCTTTCCAAATAAAATTGAAATTTCACATAGAAAATAGAATCAAATCGAAATTACCTGCTTTCATTTTCCTGTGTGAGATTTGCTATAAATTGAAAAAAATTGCACTTGATTGCTCACCCTTGAAAAAGAAAGAGATGTAGTACAAAAATTTCAGTTCCCCCCCACTCAATTTTTTAATTGAAATTTTAAAAAAATTAGTTTGAATTTTAAGTTTGTAATTCAGATATTTTAGGCCCTTAAATTACTCAAAATTGAAAATTTTCATGCTTTTATGAAATAGAAAACAAAATGAAGGGATTAGGTATAAGAAAATTTTAGATTTACATGAAGTTTGCCAGGTAGTGAAAGAACTTATTTTAAAAGTAGTGAATTTCGTCAAAATTTCAATGAAAAGAGTGAAAAAAAATTGTTCCACTTTTCAAGCGGACATATTGATACATTGATATGTGTTCTTTAAATTCGTAAGTTTTCAAAAGTCTAACAAAAAGTCCTCGGCATTTCCGTAAGTCATTTGAATTTTGAAAAACTTTCCTAGTTCAAAAAAGTGAGACAAAATGTCTAAAAGTGATTGTAACGGATTTTCGTGATGGAATTTTTTTGAAAAATTTTCGAAAACCAATTCCCAAGTACAAAAAGTCAGTAGATATTTGAAAATTTTTCTAAATTTGAAAAAGTCCGATAAAATATCTAAAAGTAAACCTCAGGTAAAAAGCTGTCTGACAAAATGTCTGATTTGAACTTTCTTGAACTTTTTCAAGTCCAAAAATTTATTTATGTTCTCAAAAATTTTCCAAGTTCAAAAAAGTCTGGACGAAATGTCTGAAAGTCAATTTTCCAAGTTCAAAAAAGTCTGACGAAATGTCTGAAAGTCAATTTTCCAAGTTCAAAAAATTTAAATTGTTTGTCTGACAAAATGTTTAAAAGTCAGCATCATCTTTGAAATTTTCTAAGTTCAAAAAGTCAATGAAAACCTGAAAATTTTTCCAAGTCAAAAAAAGTCATCGTCAAGAAATTTTGTAACTGAATTTATGGACAAAAAAAATTAGCAAAGAAATGGACAAAATTTTCAGACCTCCCCCCCATGTCAAAAATCGTTGCGTATTTAGGGAGGAGGAAATTGGAAAAATTGAAGAAATTCCAGCTTTTGAATGCCTTTTTCTGCAAAAATTTCTAAAGCATTCCCGTATTTTGATGAAATGATAGACACCAATTTTGTTGAATTTTTCATGAATTTTTATTGTTTTCACGAAGAACCCCCCCCCCCCCTGAAAGACAATCTGGCTATGCTTTACTGCATATTGTTGAGAGAAAAAACCTGAGATCATCTTCATTTCATTATTTTATTTTCGTCGTGCGCATCGTCGAAAAAACGGGGGTTTTCATCGTATAAAATTCTTCCTCCCTAACTCCCCCCCCCCCCGCGATTTTTGAAGCGATTTTTTTCCTAATTTTGAAAAAAGGACCGTTTATTTATATTTTTGATAAGTTTTTGACAGTCAGTCTGACCCTGTTTGAAGTCATTTTTGATAGAATGGTCTTCGGGAAGTTTTCTAAAAAGAAGTGAAAAATTAGTGATTTTTGAAAAAAAAAAAAATACACGTAGACATGATTTACAAGGAAAATTTGCTCAGGAAATTTGTGTTCAATGTTTTTCAGACTTACAACAACAAATTTTTGGAAAAATGATGTAATATTTTAGTTGATGGAGTGGGTAAAATTTTGTCAAATTCTACTTCGTGCATTTTAGTTGATATTTTCAAGGAAAAATTTTCATGCGCTGCATTTTTTGAACTAGAATATATAAAATATCTGTACAATTTGCCTTTAGAGCAATTTTTGAAAAAATCATACTCCTTAGCAATCATTTTCTCAAAATTTCCATCCTTGAAAGGATGAAATTTTTCGTCTGTCTTTTCAGGATGTAGTGGGACGAATAATTCCCACCCCAAATTTAAATTGCAAATAACCAGTTATATTATGGAGAAAAAATTTAAAAATAATCGATCATGAATCTTTCATGAACGAAAAACTCTGATTGGTTAATTTTTTATTTACATTTACTATTGACGACAGAGGGATCGAAAAAAAATGCGAAGTGAACGCAACCCTGGTGTTCTTTCCAATGGAACAAACCGCAAACATCTACCTACGAGCGTCCTAAAATTGTATGAGTCAAAAATTTTGAAAAAAATTGGCAAAAAATCAATAGAGCGTAACTTTGCCCCTTCAATTCCAGGGGTAGGCAAACATACCTACTTGCACTCAGGATAAGTTGCCTACTTACCCAGCAAAAGGAATAACATCAGCTACGAGACACCCTGTATATGAAAAAGCTCTGAAATTTTTATAATTTTATTTTTTTAATCCCCCCTTCCCTCTTCATCTTCTCAAAGGAAATGCGACGAATTAAAATCAAGCAAGGTACTAGAATTTCGATCGAACTTGCGAACTTATCGTGACAAAAGTTTGGTAAATGAACGTGTGCAAGTTGCGCTAAGTCGTATATTCGATAATCATTAGAAATATAGAGAAGGATGTACTCGTTGTTCATAGTTTCATTTAATCAAACTCGTAAAGATAGGTAAAGTATTGATGGTACTAGTAGTGGTCACCATTTTGAG
Organism: Pseudococcus longispinus; assembly: GCA_900064475.1. NCBI lineage: Eukaryota > Metazoa > Arthropoda > Insecta > Hemiptera > Pseudococcidae > Pseudococcus > Pseudococcus longispinus. Next base: position 6,956 of record FIZU01061293.1, read on the forward strand.
GTAAGATGCTACGTTGTACTCCTGAGCTATCCTCGGAGCACGTACATAAAGCAGCAAATTATTAAGAAGTACACATTTAAGCGTACTTAAAGCTTGTATTGCTGTTACCATTTTACATTGTAAACTTTGACTTCGGTTTTTGGAATAAATTTAACTTCTTTGTCGGTGCTTGGTAATTTCCCACTTCTTTAAGCCATTTACTTTTTGTTCATCTTTTCACGTTGGTAACAAAGTTAATACGGTCTCTAGTTCTTTTAGTATTTTATTGGTTTTCTTACTCGAGTCTTTAAAGAATTTTCATCTCGCGCGTTATTTTATTTAGCTAAATTTATTTCGCTTCGTTCATTTTAACTCGTTTTGTTTTCGAGATGCGCCTTCAAACAGCAAACGCTTTATGAGTTTTGAGTACGTAGACCTTTTTTTCCCCTTCGCCTTTCTTTCTGCGTGGATTACTCAGGTGTATGAATTGCATAAAATACCACGGTTTGATATTACGAATAGGCTGTTGTGTGAGATGGAGCTTTTTCAGGTATTTTTAGTAGGTAGAGCTTATAAATATTTTCGAGAAGCTTTGTTGTTTTCATTTAATAATGTTTCAAATGGAAAGTTCGATGATTATAAAAGATCAATTTTGACATAGGCATTGTTATTCAATTACTTTTTAAATGATTTAGTAACTATTTCACGTGCTGGTCTTTTTTGTCACTATTTGCTCAAAAAGGTCCCAAAAGTCAATTTTTCAAAGATTTCTTGTCATTTTTTTTCAAGTTCAGAGTTGATAAAAAAACAGTAAAAATGACTAAAAAAAATTTTTATTTACACCAGTAAAATTTCAAATTTAGAGGTTAAAAAAACAATGAAAATTCGTAAAAAATCCTTTCGTAGAATCGCCCTGTCTCTTCTATCGACCCAGTTTTGACAATTTTTTTTCGAAAAAAAAATGTTCATCTCAACAAGCAGATTTGTTACCAATAGGGCTACGAAAACTTGTGTTTTTTTCCAAGTTGAAAATTGAATTTTTGGTAGGGTTAACAAAAAATATGGCATTTTTAAAATGATATAATTTATTTTTTCTGAACGTAGTTTTCTTTTTTTCAACATTTTTCATTATTTTCTCAATTTTTTATCCAAATTTCAAAATTGAATTTTCGGCAGGGGTTCAAAAAATGTGGAATTAGTAATATATTTTTCAAAATTTGTTGACATGAATTTTTTTAATCATTTTTTTCACTTTTTCTTGTTTAGAAAATTTTTTAATTTGAATTTTTTCAAACAAAAAAGTGTGAAAAAAATTATTAAAAAAAATTAATGTTGAAAAATTTTGGAAAATACTCTACTTTGAAGAATCTCACATTTTTCGAACCCCTGTCAGAAGAATTTTGAATTTGAATTTTTTTAAACAAACAAGTTTGAAAAGATTGATTAAAAAAATTGTCAACAAATTTTGGAAAATGCATTACTTTAGAAAATCACACATTTTTCGAACCCCTGCCAAAAATTCAATTCCGAAGTTAAGATTAAAAAAGTGAATAAAATAATGAAAAATGTTGAAAAAAAGAAATTTCTACGTTTAGAAAAAATTAATCATATCATTTTGAAAATTCCATTATTTTTGTACCCCTGTCAAAAATTCGATTTTCAACTTAGAAACAAAATTGAGCGAAAATGCTTGGAATTTCATATATTGTTGGAATATTCAATCACGATTCTGAGAATTTATTTGAAAATGGTGTTTTCCAGAAATAAAGTGTTCAACGTAAATTCATTGAATATTGTAAAAAAAAAAATGGAAAGTCATCAGCAAAGAAAATCTGAGCTTTGAGTGATTAAAAAAATCCTAGCAATAAGCACTTTTTTTGGTTATTTTTTAGTCACTTTAGTTTTTTAAATTCAGAATTCATTAAAGCTAAGTAACTAAGGAAACTGAATCGAATCAGAAATTGATAACATTCATGTTGCCATTTTATTTTTATGACGTGATACGATTTTTTTGGGTTTCTACAATTTGTTTCTACCGATTTTATCCATTTTATGCGACGATCCAAGTACATAAATTTAATAAGCATGCATCACCGATGATAATACCAAAGATGTGTTCATCATTGTCGCAAACGTTACGACGTGAATATTTAATGGAAAAAAAATTCACTCACATTTTCCTACACTCGCGAAGACAGTTGATGCATAATGATTAGAAAATTTCCCGAATGGGAAACTTGCGAAGTAGAGGAAGCTGGTACTAGTCGAAAAAATTTACTCATATCTTCCTACACACAAGAAGATAGCTGATGCATAATGATTAGGAAATTCACCGAATACAGAAACTTGTGGAAAAGAAGAAACCACGCAGAAAATTCACGTTTGCTGAAAATTTTGCCGGAGGAAATTCATCCCTCGTTTTTCTTAAACTCGATTCGAAACGTTTGAGAGGAAAAAAAGAATAGTCGAATTATCAAAATTACCTACCCTGATTGTTGCTCGATGAGAAATAGGATCCAACTATATCAAAGTTGAAGGTTACGTGAAATTTGTATAGAAAAAATAGGAATAAATTAACATGCGTAAGCTGGAATTTAACACAAAGTTTTGTTATATTTAAACATCCATAAATTTCGTTTCACGAACCTAGCTTAAAATGCCTCGCGAAAAATCCTATTCAAACAGTTCATTAATTCAATCACTTATCGTGGAATTTCTTACGAAATTATGTAACACTCGTTTTAGGAAAAAAATATTTAATTTTACATTATGTACATTAGTTCAATATGGTAACAGGATTCGAGGATAGGAAAAATACTCGCGTCGAGAGTCTTTCTAACTTGATTTATCTACGATTCCGCCGGTCTAGTCTTTTCGATATCTTATATACGATAATACGATAAAATCTCGGTTAAACTTTCATAAAAAGCTATCGCACAGGCCAGAACGCACAACACACCTAAGGTGATATTTTTAATTAATATCAAAACAGTCGCGGTTGTATTTTGTTTGTCATTCCAAACAATGACACTCTGCAGTATTAGAGGAAGTAGAACCGAATCGTACAGATAGCTGAAACTCGATATTAAATTAACGAATAGGCTGAAAGTCGGTACAACCATCGCCAAAAGTATAATAAATAAACCCAACATGGATCTGATTACGTATTCGTAAAATTTAATGCACGACGATTTCTTAAAATAATTCTCCCAACCGTCGTACCATAAAGTTTGAAATATCATGAAAAAAGACAAGGCTCCACCTCCCAGCAAACTCACCACGAATAGGCAATAAGTGATAAGAATGACTCGATTTTTAGGCAAATTTGCTACGATGTTGTCTTGTACATCGTCACCCAGCTTGAAATAAACTAGCAAAGAGAAAAACGTGTTTAAGATGATGATCAGAAAAATACTGAGATTCACACCGCCGAAAAATTTCTTCAAATTAGAGGGGTATTTCATTTCGAGCTTTAGTGGAAATATCAACGGTGTAAAAATCAACACGTAGAATACGGTGAATACAAAATTAGGCAGAGCGGATAGGTCGTTTATCATAACGACACGAGGATTCTCCATCGGATTGATAATTATATAATACAATACCTCGCAGATGACCACTGGCACAATCAAGGTGATGAAATAAGAAAAACATGCTATGGATTGGATGTGCGGAAACCAGCATATTAACATGGTTGGAATCGCGAGACCCAGCAATACGACTTGATCGGTGGTTTGGTAGTCGAAATATGCCAAAATTAATTGCACGTTTTTATTTATGAAAAATAAACCGAAAGATAGACCCATCGTCCAACTCAATATAATTTCATACTTTAGGTAAAAATTAAGGCAACGACCAACCCGAGGACATTTATATTCGTCGAATATATGGTCGATCATCGAATATAACGATTGCTGCTCAATTCTTCGTTTCTTCTGGATGTATTCGTCGCACCACAAAAGTATCCACATCATGTACGCGTACAGGAAAGCAACGCCGAAAGATCCGAGTATACCGGGCAGGTATCCGACATTTTTGAAGGTACCGGGTATGATGAAAACGGCCAAACTTGCGAGTGTGATGAAAATCTGGAATACGAATTCAGCCCAAGAAATACCATTTCGCTTTGGTAGGTTATGCAGTTCGGCTACGTTTCGATGTCGAATACTTCCTTGGGTTATGATGTTGATGACCGGTGGTGGTTCGTTTCTCGGTGGAGTGGCTGGTCCATTTTGATGTTCCTTTTCCACCCTGCTGAGGTTGGAAAGAGGCATTTTGAGATACGATTCACTCGGAATGATTGCATGTGTACGTCAGACACAGTACGTACATCGAAACGTGTAAATATGTACTACGTATTTTTTTTTTTTCACTTGGTAAGTTCGTACCGAGTCGTTATCAATCACAGAAGTAGCTCTGTTCACCATTTTACGATAGTAGCTACGATCGTGCGACCAAAATAGTGCTAAAAAGTGATAGTTTCTTTGTAGAGGTGTACGATATGAACTAAACGTGACGTAACGATTGCATTTGCTTATCTGGCTGAAGAAAATAAAGAAAGGTGCTATGCTCAGCGAGTGTAGCGGGTTTATTACGAAGATAACCGGAATACCTTGAGTAGTGCTACCTCAACCTCAAGTGTAAGGTGAAGGTTTACCTGACGAATTGCATGTAATACTAGTCTATATGTTTACTTAATTGCAGACAGATACTAGGTATTAGGTTTGAAATTTGAATTCGGTTCCAAAATCGTGCCATACATTAGGTATTCTTTGATTGATTGATATATTATTTTTATTAAAAAGTTACCGCGTTCGATCGCTAATTCACCTGTTGCAGAAGGAGACCGTAATTAGTTGAATGAACGTGCCTGATGTATTAGTCACTGATACAGGGAACTACTCGTTCTCGTTGAAACGAATGGTATATTTATGATTTTTTTAAAAACCTGATAGGTGTTTTCGCTTATCTTGGATTTCTATGCTCGTTCAAAACGAGTGGAAAGTTTTAAAAAAAGAGATTTATGACATTTTTCAAACTTTTAATTTCGAAGTGAAACGTTGTTTTTCGGAATTTTTATGGCGAAACGCTTCATTTTTCGTGTATTTGATAATAAGTAAAAACAAAAGTGTGGATTTTTCCCGAAAGTGCATGCTCGTATAAGTAGTCTAAAATCAGGGTTCGGCAGATTTTAAATCATTTCGGATTTTGAATTCAAAATTTTCCAAAATCCGGATTTATATTTTATATTTTAAATCGCGAAATGAAAAAGATTTGGGCTTAAAATTGGCGTTTTTTTTTTCGTTTTCGTTTTTAAATCTTTTATAATTCGTGTCTAGAATAAGAAGTTGGCGCCTTCTCGACTTTCTTGTGAAATTGCAATTTCAGCAAAATCCAGAAACCTTGATTTTTTTAAACTTATTTTATGTGAAATTTTCCAAAATTGAAAATACTTACTCAATTCGTGAGAAAGAGCTAAAAAAATTGGAAATAAGTCCTGACATGATTTCTAGGCCCCTAGGTCATCTGGGGGGGAGGATATGGGTTCTCATAAAATGTCATTCAGGTATTTCAAAATAAAATTGCAAAAAGGGAAAAATTGAACGAATTTGGTCAAAGTCGAAATGAAGGTTGATGGTGTATTTGTAGATGTCATTGATGATATATTCTAAGAAAAAAATATTTCGACCAGAAATAACTCATTTTAGGGAGGAAAATGAGAGAAAAAATACGTTTTTTGCATTTTTGAAAGTTACTTGCCACGATGTAGAATTGTATAAAAATATGAGGTTGTTAATCTAGACTAGGTACACAATTTTTTTCCTTCATCAGAATTACGTCTTTGAAAGAAGTGACTAAAATGGCCGTTAAATAACTAGAGTGCTCGAAATTTGTTTTTTTCACCCCATAAATTACTCTTGGAAATGCCTACTATCTCTGCGAGTTTGAAAAAAATTGATTGAAAATTGTCATAATAGAAAATTTCAACGCAAATTCACGTTTAACCCCCCCCACCCCTCCCGGAATGTATCAGTGGTGAGATATCAAGCTAAAAATTCTGTCATTGAATTTTTACATCATGAACCAACTTCCACTGGATAATTCTAAATTCGGTGTTGGGGGCTAAATTCACCCCTATACACCCGGTTTTGCTTTTTGAGAAAATTTCAATCTTTTTTTGATGAATAACTTGAGATATTCGTTGTTGAAGTTAAAAATCTTCGATTTATTCCATTTGAAGAATAATATCTTTATCTTGACAGAATCATAAAAAAATTAAGTATGAAAACTAAGAATTTTAACCACAAATAGATTTCTTTCATCAGTCGTCCAAATCACATCAGGTAGGTACCTACATTTTTGACTTGGAAAGTTTTAAGAAAGACAGGAAAAAGTTTTTCTAGTGTTTTCGGACATGAAAGCAAGTCACTTTAATGGTGACTTTGTCACTAATTTCGTCACTATTTCACATCTTGGACACTTTTTGTCACTATTTTGTTCAAAAAAATCAATGTTTTTCTATCTTTATTTCCTATCCCAGATTTTAAAAATTGAATTTTACTGGATGCTAGACTATTGAAAAGAAGATTTTTTTGAGGAATCATTATGTACCTACTTAGTTATTTTTTCACAATTTCGAATTCTCTCATTTGTGCATTTTTTTGGTTCAAATCAAGTGTAATACAGTTTGTACATCTTTACCCATCAAATCAATGAGTTTCTTTGGACAATTTCTTCTTTTATTTTGGCTGACACAGTTTGATCAATTTTTTTCTTTATGAATTAGGTGAAAAAAAATTGAGTTGAGAAAATCGAATACGTGTCACACTGTAACTAAAGGTGCTTTAGTTTGGATTTAAATTTTAATCATTTCATACATATCATTAAGTAAAAAAAATGACGAACGATTAACCAAAAATTGCTCCACATGTGTTGGTGTCCTGTTCTATGCAACTGAAATTTAATTTTGATTTCGTTGAAATTTCATTATTGAGTTATGAAAAAATTTTTCGTATTCAGCGTTTTTGAAGGGTAGTAGGATTATTTACAATTTTAGTCAGTAAGTTCCATTTTCCTGAAAATTTAGGTCCCTAAGAAAAGTCACTAGGTAAAGTCACTAAAAAATTTTTAAACCGCGCTATCATGCCTGTGTTTTTTACTGATGCACACAGAAAATACAATCCAATAGAAAAACTTGTTGAGAGATTTAAAAAAAAATCGTTGATAACTACATAGAAATTTTTACTTGAAAATTAATCACCTGCAACGATTTTCAAATTTTTTCGTATATTTTTGAAGAAACATTTTCAAAGTAAAAAGTAGAAAAAAGTAAAAGGACTAGAAAATTATTCAGTTTTTAAGGCTTTCTCGAATATGACTGGAAAAGTTGAAGATGCAAAATCGCTGAAGAATCAAGTGCTAAGATAGGTGTAGAAATTTCAAACAACTACAAAGTTTTTCAACTCTTGTGTCATGATCGTTTGTGAACCATTTTAAAAATGTTCCCAATCCCACGTCGACCAGCTGGGACTTTTCTTCGAGATTGAAAAAAGTTCAACAGTCGATGATATGTATAGATCTTCATTAATGTATTACGATCGTTCAAGGACCATTTCAAAAATACATCACCCATATCGACGAGCTACGATATTTTATCGACAATTCGACATTGAAGAAATGATTCTGAAACAATCATGAAACGTAGGCGGACATTTGCAAAGACCCTTTCTTAAATTTACAGTCATATAATTCTTAGAATTAAGAACCATTTTCTCTATAAAAAAATTACTCTTTAATCCTTCAACTTACACGAATTGATAATACGATACAATCTCTGTCAAACTCTTATAAAAAGCAACTAAACAAGCTGCGATACAAATAACACTTATGATTACATTTTTAATTAGTATTAAAACAGTTTTCGTATCACTCTGTCGATCATTCCAAATAATCACACTTTGCAATATCAACGGAAGTAAAATAGAATCATAAGGGTAGCTAAAACACGACACTAAATTAATTAGAGAGCCAAATGTCGGCACAACCATAGCGAAAAGTATTATAAACAATGCTAACATAGATCTTACCAAATATTCGTACAATTTTATACATTTACATTGGCTAAACAAATTATCACAGCCGTCGATCCACAACGTTTCAAATATGACTAGAAATGATAATGCTCCTCCTCCAATAATACCCATTACAAATAAACCTATAGTTACTATTACTATTTGATTTTGAGACAAATTCGATATAATATTTTCACCGACGTCGTCTCCTAATTGAAAGTAAGTCATTAATGAAAAAAGCATATTGAGAATGGCGATTAAAAATATACTTACGTTCATACCACCGAAAAGTTTTCTCAAATTGGATGGATATTTCATTTCATTTTTCAAAGGAAATAATATCGCGGTACAAGTTAGATTGAAAAACGTGTTGAACAAAAAATCAGGCAACATAGATAAATCGTTTATCATCACTACCCTTGGATTCGCTGTTTGTTCGGTGCCGATGATTAAATAAAATACTACCTCCAAACATACAACTATCATTGTAATCATGATAAAATACGAAAAGAAGGTAATCGCTCGAATATGTGGAAACGAAAAAATCAACATCGTTGGAATCGAAAGATAAAGTAACACGAGTTGATCTGTCATTTGTACGTTGAAGTAATCCAAAATCAATTGCACATTTTTGGTGGCGTACAGTAAATTAAACGAAAGTCCCATTGTCCAGCTTAGGATTATTTCATACTTGAGGTAGAAATTCAACCACGAGCCAATTCGATGATGGTTATATTCGTCGAATATATTAGTCACGAGAGAATACAAAGATTGCTTATTTTCTATCTTTTTCTTCGTCCTGATTCGATCATCACACCAAAAATAAATCTGCATCATGTACCCATAAAGCACAGCCACCGCCAGTGATCCCAAAGCACCTGGTAGATACCCCACATTCTTGAAGAAAACCGGTGACACGAAAATTGCCGGACCTTCGTTGGTGGAAAACGTTTGAAATACGAATTCAATCCATGAAATACCTTTCTTCCGAGTCAAAGGTGTTTTTTGTGTGATGGAAGTATTTGATCTGTCTGTACTGTCTGCAGTAATGATACTGACTATCGATGATCTTGAATTTTGTTCAGCTTCGTGGTCTTTTTGGCAGCTATTTTCTTGCCAGCATGTATTGAAAATCGACATATCCAAATGCACCTAACACTACGCGAGTACTTGTCAAGTGAAGTGTTACCTATCTACGTAGTTTCACATATTTCTTACTATTTTTTATCGCCCTGAATACTCCATAAATGAAACCCAGCTCACTGTCTCGTAAAATGAAGGTATTGCTCATGTTCAGATAAGTACTGGCATTTTTGTTTGGAAATTATTTTTAAAACTGGTATCTATGAACGTATTTTATTGTACTCAACTCGTATCTGATAAAGTTTTTTTCGTTTTTGTTGGTCTACGTATCATATCCAGTTTTAAAAGTATACAACCTTTAAAAACAAACCTATTCTCTTATTTTCTTTTCCGCTTTCCTTGATAGTCCAGTAAAATTAGACCATAAAAAGGACCAAATTGCATATTGAGCCATTAAAGATTTTATGATTTTGAAATGTTCTTTTCGGTGTCGTGATTAACCACCAAAAAGTCCCCAATCTTCACCCTTCGATAATTTCCCCAAATGTGGACGGCAAGTGACCCTCTCGTTGTTTTTTGCTTATAACTCCTTAAATATGCGTTTAAACGAAAAAATGGTCATAACTAAAATTGAAGTACTTGAAATTTGTAACAAAAAAGGTCTTATCAATTTTTTTCGAAAAATGAACGGGTGGCGCAAAAACACTAGTCAAAATATACGGGATGAAGAAAAAATGAAAAGTCAAGGGTTTTTGACTTGTTATTGGGCAAAATTCAGATTGGGTTATAATCAATTTGTTTTTTTTGTTTTTTCTTGTTCTGTTACAAAGTCACAACAGTTTTCTAGAAAAAAAATAACATTCAATTTTTTTGAAGCTAAAACATGCGCAATTTTTTTTCTTGTAAAAATTAACCATTCGAAGTAAAAATTGAGAAATTGAAAATGCGTGGAACAAAAAACAGCATTATGCAAGAAACATGTTCATTAGGGTGCCCGTTATTTTTAGAATTTTTGGAATTGAGGAGGTGAACCCTCTAGATCTCTTCTCTATCACCCAAAACTAATCTCAGCATTTTTAGGATTTTACGCTGAATACTTTATTTCTGAAAAATGTTAAAAGTAGATAAAATTCCAAACATTTTCGCGCGCAAAAAATTCTCAAGTTGAAAATTAGATTTTTGGCAGGGGCTCCAAAAATATGTACTTTTTAAAATGTTCTGATTTATTTTTTCTAAAGGTGGAATGTTCTTTTTTTCAACATTTTTCATCATTTTATTTACTTTGTAAATCAAGACTTCAGAATTAAATTTTAGGCAGGGGTTCGAAAAATGTGGGATTTTCTAAAATAATGCATTTTCCAAAATTTGTTCACATTAATTTATTTAATAAATTTTTTCACACTTGTTGAAAAAAATTCAAATTGAAAATTGATTTTGGCAGGGGCGCGAAAAATACAGAATTTTAAACTGATTTTTAAAAAAATTGTCGATAATTAATTTTTAATACCTATTTCTTCTACTTACACAATTCAAAATTCAACACTCATTTTTCAACACATTTTTTGAGCAATCGGAGCAAATAATTTTTCGATGTTCTAGCATGCTGCGAAGAACAAAATCAATTTGAAAAATTCCGTATTTTTCGCACCCCTGTCAAAATCAATTTTCAATTTGAATTTTTTTAACGAGAAAGTGTGAAAAAAATGATTGAAAAATTGATGTTGACAAATTTTGGAAAATGCTTTGCTTTAGAAAACTCCACAATTTTCGAAACCCTGTCAAAAAATTTTTCAACTTGAATTTTTTTATCAAAAAAGTTTGAAAAAAATGATAGAAAAAAATAATTTTTTCAAAATTTGGAAAATGCGTTACTTGAGAAAATCTCACATTTTTCGAACCCCTGCCTAAAATTCAATTCTGAGGCTTGAATAAAAAAAATATAAAAAATGATGAAAAATGTTGAAAAAAGAACATTCCGCATTTAGAAAAAGTAAATCATATTTTACGAAGTACACATTTTTCGAACCTCTCCCAAAAATTCAATTTTCAACTCAGAAAAACATTTTTTAGCGCGAAAATGTTCGGAATTTTATCTACTTTTAGTATCTTTAATTGCGAAACTGAGTGTTTATTTTAAAATGGTGTTTTTCAGAAATGAAGTGTTAAACGTAAAGGGGGTTGACTCCCCAATTTCAATTTTTTATTAAATAACGGACACCCTCATGTTCATTTACTTTCAAGCATTTCGATTTAGAATTAGAGAAACAAAAAAAAAGAAAGACAAAGAGGAAAAAAATTGAAATCAAAACTTTTAAAGTTACAGTTCACCCCCAGTTTCTTTTTAGATTTTCGAATAGAAAACGTTTCCTACACAAAAAATAGAGAAAAAGAAGTGATTTTTTTTTAAATTTGGATTTTGCTGAAAAAAGAGGGTCCGGGAATGACAAAACGTTGAAATATGTTGCTAAATATGTTTTTTTTGCTCGAAATAGAATGAAGGTTTTCTTTTACTCGAAATACGTGAGATTTTTTTTCAATTTCACCAGCTTCATCGGGGCGATGTGATTCGCTGAAAAATGGTGGAATAGCGGTTTTGTAGAAAATTTCACATACCGGTACTTCAGCAGTTATTTAAAATTTTTTTTGATTAGGGGCACTGTTGAAAAATTTTTGACGTTGAGAAAAGGTCGTTCACGGACGTCCGCATATGAGACACTTCAGGGGAGGGATTAGAGCTTTTCTGGTATTTTGATTTGGAAATTTTGTTAGACACCCTGTACTGAAGGATGTTCACTCTGAATGAAAATTCGGTGAGTATCAGCATTTCAACAAAATGTAAAAAACGCCATGGAAAAAGTTACGGATTTCCAAAAAAAAATCCAGTTATTTTCATTTTTTTTATATTGTATATTTTGACGCGTGTTTTTGCGCCACCTGTTTACTTTTCGAAAAAAATGAATATGACTTTTTTTGTTGCAAATTTTATGTACTTCAATTTTAGTTATGACCATTTTTTTGTTTAGACGCATATTTGAAAAGTTATAAGCAAAAAACAACGATGGGGGTCACTTTGGATCCACATTTGGAGAATTAGTCGAAGGGTGTGGTTCAGGGACTTGGGTTGGTTAATCAGGAAACCGAAATGAATATTTTAAAATCATAAAATCTTTGATGGCTCGAAATGCAATTTCATTTCCTTATTTGACTGGGCTATGAAGGTATCGCCCAGATAAAAAATTGTTTGGCGAACATGATTTATGTTGGTTTGTGATGCAATATCTACTGCTAATTAATACGTATTTATTTTAAGCACTGTACCATTACCCAAGTACAACTTTGGTGAAGTTATATTAGGTTCCCGAGTTAAATATTCCTCTTTCCAGAAAATTGAGTTTCCTGAATAAATTTGTCATTTTCCCCCTTAAATTTTTCCATACTTGAATTTATGTAATCTGAAACAATGTTATAGTGATATTTCCATTGATGGAATATTCCCCAATACTTGATACATTTCCAAAGATAATTTGTACTGTGAAGATTAAATCAGTCGTGTTTTTATTACCAGAATTCCCCTGCAAATTGAACGCAGATCATTGAAATCACACGGTTCAAATAATTTATTTCACATTCGTGTAAATTTTCTGATAACACGTTCGAAATTCTAAGAAATTATTGAAGAAAATATACCCAGAACATATTATCTTCTTGATTCCACTGTACGAGGTTGTACGAGCTTCAGTATGCGAGTATTTCCAAACGAATTTTTTGATTCCTGTTTTAACGATTTACCAAACAATCAGTATTAATTTGAGCATCTGGCTTCTTGGAAGTAATGAGGCGAAAATATCGAATTACGTGATAATTAATCTATTTTATGTGCTAGCGGTTTACCATCTACATATTATAGATTTTTTTTATCTTATCCTGAAAGACTTTTTGGTTACGTAAAATTCACGTAGCTTTTTGAAATAGGTGAATGTTTTTTTTTCCAAAGGCCAAAAAACTCTAAAGTAGGTTACGCTTTGAAAGAAATTAGTGCAATGTTAAAGTGTGATGTGTTTTCTCGCATGTGTGCGGTAGATAATCGAGATAAGATTTTTACTTTGTGCCAGCGTATGACCTTAACGCGAACGTTGATTAGAATGACGATACGAGGTTGAAGAAAAGTTGATATATTAATTTTATAGAAATAGTTTCGTATTGGAAATAAACTATCATCGATGATTTACGATGCTGGGAGTTTATGGAGACAATACCATTAAACTTATACTTATCTGCGAGCTTTGTCGTATCACAATCGAATAAAAACTTGGAAAGTACAATACAATCAAAGGAATATCGAATATTACTCTTTTAAATAGTTAATGAGTCATTTGAAGCTAAAGACGTATTCTGTTTCAATGTTGAAAAAAATCTATTATTTATTCGAACGTCACGAAGTCTCATCTCGCAGACTATTACGTAAAGAAATCATTCCCAACGTGTTTGTCTATTTATGAGCTTCATACTGAGCCAGCGTAACAGTATGCAACCTTGAAATAATGCACGAATGGTTGCAGAGTGATTTCCAACAAGGAGAAAGAGAACTTGGTTTGGGTAATTTCAGTTCTCGAAGCATTGAAAATTGAACAGTTTCGAAACACGATTACTCCATGTGACGTCGTTGTCGGCGTCGTTTGCGTCGCGTCGGTCGCTTGATTTTATTAAGACCTAAATTGAAGTTCGTGAAGACTGAATGTACCATACGAATGAACTCGCCCAGACGCGAGACGCTGACGTTTTCATTTACTCGGCTTGTTTAATTTATCTGATTCGAGATTCAATTTACCTATTTTCGTCTGCCATGACCTTGGTTTGCAGACCGTCACGTGATGCTGAAAAGGTGCCTAGCCTATACGATTTTTGTTTAGGCTCGTCTAATAACCAGATTAAGCGAGCAGGGATATTGTTTTGAAGTAATGAATTACGTGAATAGAAATTTTGGAATTTTTAAAATTTCAAATTTTCGAAATCTAAGAGCTACGATTGAGTGAAATCTTGGATAGAGTCTAAGAACTTTTTCTCAAAAGCCAGAATTAAATGAGGGAAAGTTTTAAAAGTGTTGGTAGAAAGTTGACCCACGAAAGAGTATAATGCATTTCTTTTTCAACGTGGAAGAATTTAGCACGAGCGATGTTAGTAAAATTGTTATCAAAATACGTTGATTATACGCTTATTTTCTTCGTACCCTGTACTATTTTTTGTCACATTTTTCAACTATGAATGCTTGTATTTGAAATTTATGTGTAATGTATTAAGACTGATAAGAATTGAAATAAGTAAGCTTACGTACTCGTATTTAATTAGTATATTGAACTTTGCGTGGAAAGGTTGTAAATTGGAGTCGTGGAAAGCATTTCCAAAGTTGAAGCAAGTTGTTGAAAAAATTCCAAAATTAGTTAAAAATTCGCTCCGACAAATTATCTTATTCGGGCAGCAAAAACCATATTTATTCGAATTCAGAAATTTTACGAAGGTAATTACTAATTAGAATTCTGGGGATGAATTGAATTGAGCAACTAGATCAATTTCAGATAATTATAGAGTGAAAAGTTATCCCTCAAATTTTGTGAAATGAGTTCTAATATAAATCTAAAGATGCATATTTACTCTTGTTGGAAATGAGCTGTGACGAAGTTATTGGAGAGGGAATGATAAAGGATGGTGTGGATTGAAAAAGATAATTTGTAACTGGTCTAATTGATGGAGATTGATACCAAATTCTATTTTTAAATTTCATCAAGCTTATATCGAATGTTCTGTTGAATGTTCCGAATAGTTTACGTAATTACGAAGCTAACCAAATTGGATTAATGTATAATGGTTTGTCGACAATCAGAATTGAAGGGGAATTTATAAAACTTTAAATTGTCTATAAGTAACTCATTAAAAAATTATGGATTGATGAAATTTATTCAAAACACTTTAGTTATAGGGATTTTTTTTGGTCAATTTCTAACAAGAATTTTGTCCAAGTTCAAAATCGAAAAATGGACAAAACTACGAAAATCTGCATACTTTTTTAGTGTCCTCGATATTGAATGTGTATATTTCAAGTTTTAGTCGCTGGTTCGCTGCATTAACAGACAAAATATTCAAGATTCTAACTGAGTATTCGATATGAGATCGAGGCAAAATCGAAAGAAAATCGATAACCCTTTTGTGTCCTGGACAGTCTTGATAGATGGAATCTGAGGGCCAGTTGTACCATATTTGTTAAACTCGGCTTAACTTTAAACCGCAATTAGGCTGAGG
>FIZU01061298.1:0-14439 GCA_900064475.1 Pseudococcus longispinus
GTCAAACCAGTTTTTGGTGAGTTAGTGTTGTTTGACTGGTTTTGAGTAAGTTGTTGAATTCGTTTGGGTTCGGATTGTGTCGGATCCTGTCGTTTACATTTGGGTAGTTGGGTCCCGCCCATCACAGCTGATGTTTACCTCTAGTTAAAAATGTAGGATTTCTTGCTTTACGATTTAGAACGTCGAACAGAACATTTTTCGCGGGATTAATTTTGTGAGTTATGTTCAAATTTATTAGTTTCCAGTTGTGATTTTTTTATGGAATGTAATATGAAAATTCCGTTCACGACTATACCCCTTGGGGTGTGGACTGATTATTTGTTATTTTCTTCATTTTCAAAATCATCGATTTTGTACGTTTCCTATAAACATGAATTTTCTGGCCAAATTAAGGTTGCTACGAAAAAAATGCAAAGGACAAAAAGTGTAGAGCTTAAAATTTTATTTCTTCTTAGAGCTCACAGTGTTTTTTTAAGGGGCTTAGCTTTCGAGATTTTTGTAGTCAAAGTTGAGTTTCATTTTTGAAATTATTGATTTTGTAATTTTTTTCTTCATAAAACTGGATTTTCTGACCAAACTAAAGGTGCTACGAAAAAAATGCAAAGAATAAAAATTGTAGAGCTTAAAATTTTCTTTCTCCTTAAAGCGTTTAATTTTTTCCTATGTGGCTTGATTTTCAGGATATTTATAGTCAAAGTTGAGTTTCATTTTTGAAATTATCGACTTTGTAAATTTTCTCATAATAAACTGAACTTTTTGGCCAAACTGAGAGTGCTACAAAAAAAATGCAAGGGATGAAAATTATAGAACTTTAAATAATTGATAAAACAAAACAAACGCTCATTGGTCAGTTTGGTTCAAATGTTATCAATTTGTAAATAAAATATCACGGGAACAGATATTATGGGGCACCCGGTACATTTGTATTTCTCTACCTACTTATCTACCTAACTATCCACCATTCGTCAATCGATCTACCTATTTCTCCATTCATCTACCTACTTACTAATTTGCTCAACTAATTTCCTACCTATCTATCTACGATATTTACCTATTTTTTTCCCAACCACATTCCTATTGGTCTTCCTACTTACCAATCTACCTACCTGTCCATCTACTTATCTACTCATCTGCCCACTTACCTACCTACCTACTCAGATAACTTTCATACCTACTTACCTATTGATGGGTCCATTCAATTACCTATTTCTCTACCTACTTCTCTATTTGACTATCAATTCATGTAGGTACCTACTTAGCTTACTTGCCTACCTACCAAAATTTAAACAATACTTATCGATCAAGTGGCCAGTTGATCCATCAATTCGTTTAAATAAACGAATTTTAGTTCATAATAAGATCGTTGGTGCAAATTAAAATTTTTCATTACTTTTAAAATTTTTTAGACTTTCCGAACTTTTTAAAGAATTTTTTTTCCATTTGCACTAGCGATCCTATCACGAACTAATATTCTTTTTCCCTCTCTACTGTCTACTTTATTTACCCAACCACCTACATACCTACTTCTTTATCGACCTAGGTATTTTCTTCTCTCTTCACAGGTATTTCTGCTTATTTGATTACCTATTCATCAGTATACATACCTGTCTATCAACATATTTGTCTGGATTTCTAATTACCTGTTTATCTACCTACCTACTCATTTAGCATACACTTGGCCATAATAATATTTACCTACCAAGGTTTTTTACTCATCTACCTACAGAAATGGCTCGACACACGATTCCTTGAGGAGTTATTCCCAAGTTGACACCTTTCAAAATGAATGGAGTTTACACTTTTCTCTTTGAAGTTGAATGAAACGATTCGACCCTTTTTCTTAAACTTCTTCAATGATTCCTATTTTCTAATTTTTTACTATCTTACTTACCTCCATATTAAATTAATCCAGCACTCAAAATTTTGATGCCTCAATTTTTCCATCCCTTGGAAATTCGGGGGCCCCAAAATCAAATATTGTCCTTTTCAATGAATTTTAATTCATGCATTTATCGAAAATATCCAATAAAAAAACACTTTTCTATCTAGTACAACGGTGGCTATGTAATTTCGTCAAAAAAAGGTTCAAAAATGAATTATTTCAACTTCTCATCGAAGGAGTTGACTTTTTTGAAAGTTTGTGGAATCAAATCTGTTTTCAGTCGAAGGATCAACTCTTCTTTCCGGAATTAAATCTTGCCTGCCCACACATAGGTATGAAAATATTGAAAAATCAAATTCAACGTGGAATAAAACGTAAGAATTCCGGATCAAAAATGCCACAAAAAATTACTTAAAGAAAATAAGGCATAAAAAATCCGGTATTTCAAAAAGAACACGAAAAAAAGGTAGAAAAAAGAAAGAATAGCAAGTTTATATATAATATATGCGGTAAAATGAAGCATTAAATCAATTTCTTTTCAATTTACAATTCATCAAAATACCGAGTACCTTTGAAGCACGCATTTTACACAAAAACAAAGGGGAAAAAATCGAGTGAAAGAGAAATACTTATACGTAAGATAAATGTAAATAATTCTTTATTGAAATGATAAATTTGGCAGGTAGGTACTTACAAAGGAAACATTCTTTTGGGTACGTATTTTAATCTTTTCCACTTTATTATCCAAAGTAGGGAGCTATTACGGTGGATTTTTCACTCGTATCTGAAAAAAGCGAAACAATTCGATATTAAAAAATCATTCCAAAAATGAAATTTCTTTGATATTCGAATACGATTACGACGAATTGTACGAAATCAATGTTGTTATAATAAAATACGTAAATTCCATCGCGTTTCATCGTCGAGACATTTAATTAAGCGATTTTATCATAATGCTAGATGATGCGTAGGGGTGAAAAAATTCTGGAAATTTTCTACCCTCGTAAGCGAAAGTAAAAGCGTAAAATTTTGAGCACATTGGGCGAGTAATTCAGGCACGAGTCGGCATAGTTTTCGATAATATACGTTTTTGTTCGTTTTTATTAATTTGTTTACGTGCCTTACAACGTGACGTAATCTTATCAAATGTTGAAAAAACAAAAATACCAAAAAAAAAACGAAATTACACGACAATGCATGAGCCAGCAAAGCGGGTTATTTCTTCGAATTACTATTTTAGTGGCCCCTGGAATACTGTTAGTGAAAAAGTGAGGGGGCCAATACGTTTTTCGAACGCATGCTCCCCAGTATTATCTCATTCAAGCTGGTATTTATTGATCCACTGTGTACGGTTTGACATTTTTACCCTAGATAGGCTGGTTGAGTATCAAGTGCTGTATTCACGCAGAAACGGACGCCATTATTTTGTTCTTCCTTGTGCTGCGGTTACGTGGGCGTTATTATTATTATTTTTTTAAATATCTGAAAATATAGTCTATTCGCGAGTACTGTAATGATGACTGGTTTCGAATTTCGAATGCTTTCGTATGACTGAATAATTGGACATTGTTTTTTTGGTCGATTTCTCGAGTGAACGTCTGAACGCAACGGTAAGAGATTTGATGTTCGTTTAAATGTAGGTCAAGTATAAAATGAAATTATCTTATTACGTATGTGCATATAATTTTTGCTATTTATTTTGTGCCATGTGAAGTGAAGGTGAATTTTGCCATATCGTAAGTATTCGAATTATAACTGCGGATATCAAAGCAGGGTGGAGTAATATTAGCAAAACTTACCATGCCGTGAAGTTTCTTAATTTTTAAGATAACATTGGGCGTTGTATGAGAATGCGTGGCCTTGTGTGCTTTTTTTTTCATGCGGGTGCATAAAATTTATGTGCGATTTGAACTTGATATTCGTCAAATAGTCTTAAATTGTTTGTGAAAGTTGAACCAAAAGAGTTTCTCATAGATAACGCATGTGGCATACCAACCAATAGGTAATTATTTATCAATCTCGTCTCATTTGCATGTGATGCTATGTAATTGGAAAAATTTCTCAGGAATACCTCGACAAGAATTTCTTATAAGGTGAAATTAATCGAAATTTTCATCTATTCAAATATCGACTCGATATTATTGCTTTGGTTTGGAAGAAAATAAATGAAAATTTTAATTACGTTACGCGTCTGAAGCTCAACCTTGTATGTACTTCATGAATTCGCAAATGTTTCTTTGTGAAAGGAAATCGTTTCGTTGAAACGAATTCTCGAAGAAAGAAATTTCATTATGTAGGATTTCTTGGCAATTTCATTTTTTCTCGTAAACCCACCGAAATCCCATTTCAGGTTTGATTCGTAGTAGAAATCTTACTTATGTTTCGAGTTGGTAATTTTTCCACGTTCCTGATTAATCATTCGAACTAGATTAATTTTGTTTTTGGAATTTTTCAGCATTTTGTGGAGTGTTATTTGCAACCAAAAGTAAAAGAATCTCTGTGTATCAAATTACCATCTATCGGTCTTAGGTACTTTTATTTGTTATCTGCCTACTGGAAATTCAACCATATGTCGATTCGATTACACAGAATGGGAAATCCTTTCGATTTTAATTTAGAAACAGAAAGTTAACATTAAAATGTCTCGTTCATTGATATTCGTTTTCTATTCCATTCAATATGTGCCTATTATAATTATTTATTTATAAATCGGTACAACGTACTGATATACCATGGTTGAGGTTATTTTTAGTCGATGAAAATTTCGATGGGTTCAGTGAATAGGTACACAAATTTCCATCTGATTATACTGTCATTTCTACTTGAATGAGGATCTTCGATACGTTTAAATTATTGATGGGTAAACGTTGCTTGACCTTTTTTAAACGTTTTGAAGGATTTTCAAAGACTTATTTCGTAGTATTCTCTGAAATTAAGATAATAGGGTAATTGGATAAGGTCAATTACAATATCTATACCTGTTTATCGTGAACAAAAGGATTATTTCAATTTATGTTTGATTTTGATGTAATATGCGATTTAAGTGATTAGTTTTTCGATGAATTGTTTATCACGAGATAAGCCCATTATGTTGGAAAATCTCAATTTTTGTATTAATATTTTTTTTTGGTGACAGAAATATCCATTTCTGAGGTGAAAATCAACGAAAATGATTCTTTATTGACTTTAAATGCATCAGGATAATTTTTTATGGGCACTATATTTCACACTTATGATTTAGTAATTTGAAAATGTTTGTAAAAAGGATGAATTTTGAGTGATGCTTTTCTTTTTTTCATTTGACTTTGATGAAAGATATTCGTTGAAATTATTATTTTTTAATTTCCTTAAAGAAATCGTTTAAATGCTAATCAATTAAACTTTTAAAATTCCTTTTTTTTAGTGTTTTCAATACAAAATTTGAAAATAGACAACTCGTTCATTTTTTCAGCTCTTTTAGAAATGAAGGAAAAGTAGAATTAAATGTGGAAATTTACTCACCTCAGAGTCAAACCGAATAGGAGGCTAGAGGACAAGGGCAAACCAAAGTTGTAATTATTCGAGGAGTACAAAATCAAACATTTTTGATTTTTGAATGAAATGGGATTTTCCAATTTTTTCGACTCGAGATGAAAATTTCCTAAAAATTGATCATTACTTTTGCAAATTTTCCTATATAGAAAACAACTTTTTCATTCGGAAAGGAAGGTTTCCTTACTAAAAAACACATTTTTTATCTTGGAGGAAAGTTATGTAAGGGAATAGTTTGACTCGATGACAAAATTAAACTTTCAGTCGAAAAAGTCCGAGGGGAGTTGAAAAATTTTGCATTTTGAATCGAAAAAATTCTATCTGAGTTAAAAATTTTCGATTTTTTATCTCAACCCCCCCCCCCCCCTCAAATGCCAACTTCAATTACTTTCTGATTTACTCTTCATCAAAAATTCAAATTTTGAGAGTGAAAAAGGGTCATTAACATCACTGTTACTGATTTTTTCAGCTCAATCTGAATCTCTGCTTATTTTGCCAACTCATTTCCTTGATCAAATAAAACTTGAGCTATTATGTCTCGTGAAATGTCTAAAAGTCAAATTTTGAAATAATCTAAATTTTTCAGAGTTCAAAAGTCAAATTACCACTGAATAAAAATTTTAAAAATCGAAAAGGCCAGAATTTTAAAAAATCTAAAATGTTTCTTCGACAAAATGTTTAAAAGTCCACATCATCTCTGAAATTTTCCAAGTCCAAAAATGAAATCTGAAAAATTTATCAAGTACAAAAAATCTGAAATAGCGTGATAAAAATATCTGAAAATCAGCATGATCTCTGAAATTTTCCAAGTCCAAAAGGTCTGCTCGACAAAATGTCAGAAAGTTGACGTGATTTCGAAAATTTTTTAAGTCCAAAAAATCTAGGTAAAGTTTTCATCTGGTAAAATGTCTAAAAATCAGCATGATCTCTGAAATTTTCCAAGTCCAAAAATGAAATCTGAAAAATTTTTCAAGTACAGAAAGTGTAAAATAGTCTGACAAAATATCTGAAAATCAACATGATCTCTGAAATTTTCCAAGTACAAAAAGTCGGTGAAAATCTGAAAATTTTTCTAAGTCTAAAAAAGTTTGACAAAATGTCTTTTGCAAAAGCATATCCTTTACTATTTTTAGAAAAGTGAGACAGAAAAATTTGTAAAATTTCATAAATTTTACAAATTGAACCCAAATTTTTATTTCGGCAATTTTTTTTTAGAAATTTCAACTCATTTTTCACAAAATTGTAAAAAAATTCATAATTTCATGAATTGAACTAACAACTAAAATATTCCAGAATTTACCAAAAATATTTATCCATTCAACCTCTTCATTCTGCCCACCATTTTCGACATACGCGGTATCTAAGACATATTCATTAATGAATTTTTCAATGAAATTAATTCAACGTGATTTCACATTTCAATCTTGAATCGAGAGAAGCATACCTATTGAAAATAAGGCAGTGTGTACCTATATTAAAAAGAGCAATGTCCATGAAAATGGAAATACCCTACGACGTACTCTTTCAAAGTTCATTGATGTGGTTTTTTTCCTCTTTTGTGGTCAACTTGGTTCTTTAGTTCGACTAAAATGAAGTTAACTACAAAAGAACGAGAGAAACCGCACCAGTGGGCTTTAAAATTTGAAAGTTCTCGAGTCAAGGGTTCATTTCTGAATGGTAGGTTTTTTTAATTATGCACAGTCACATAATTTGTACGAGTCTAGTGCAGGAAAAATAAAAGTGTTACGATATTATGATACAGGTTATCAATGAGTTTCAAGTGTTTGTTCTAAGTTCGGTATGTAAACAAAACATCGTTCGTTATTTTTTATTTTATTTTTGGTGAAAATTTCAGGTATTGTTGTTTTTAATATTTTTTATCACTTTTTGAAGTAGATATATAATTTATTTTTAATTTTCATGTCCGAAGAAATATGCGAATATATTTTTAAAATCGAAATTATCCGGTGAAAACTAGTTTGAATTCATTAGCAGATATTTTTCTGATAAAATTCTCATTTCGTCGAAATGTCCAAGCGTTCTGGTATAGTCTTATTAATTTAACCCGAAATAAATGTTCACCAAGAAGAAATTCGCATAAAGCTTAAGAAAAGATAGGATTATATGTATACGTAGCACGGTAACTTGAAAGTTTCAAGTTTCCACTGTATAAAAACTTCGGTATAAGTAGGAGTAGGTGGTAAAACGTAGGAATAACTTAGCCCAACTTTCGCAGAATGTCACAATAAGGATTTTATTGATGAAATATCGAAAAGTTTTCCCATTTTGAAATTTTTGCATGAAGTAGGTAGTCGACTTATTATACTTTTATTTTAAACGTTCAATCTTCCACTATCAACGTTGCCACCCAAAAAAAAAAGTCATTTATTAAGACATCGCCAAAAATACCTACACAATTACCTACCTATTTGCTATTTTTATCAACTTTTGGAAAATTACACCTCTGAAAAAAATACTGTCATTTACACCTCTGATTTGTGTAAATCTCCTTAGGTATCGAATGTTTTTTTTTCTGTCTACCAAAATCACCCACCAACTGTTCGATATTCAATCACATTGGAAATCTCTATTTTAAAGCCCTTAACTACGGTATACCTATCTATAGATAAAGCCAATCAAAACACACGACAGTGTACGTAAATCTCATTAAATGACATTTTAGGTACCGAACAACGCTATTTGGTGTGTCGAGCTGAAATAACATTAAGGTTTTCACGTTAATCGACACGAAAGCACGAGATAAATTTACCTTATTACCTTTGTTAGCACCTTGCCAAGTAATGTCACGATGCGATTAAACATCAGCGAAGCTTTTGTAACGAATTTACAATTTATACCTACCTTTATCAATAATACGATAAGTACGATTAGTACACCTACTTCGGTCTGCAGGTATAAATGATTTAATACGAATAATATTCCTAAAAATATACCTTACAGTTTTCAAATTAAGTAAATCCGATATCATAATTTCTAAATTTTCGGTTTAAAACGAAGTAAACGACTCGAAAATTCTGAATATTTTCGGATTTAATTTCAAGGTTAAGAGTTTTTCAGCAAAAAAAAAGAAGCTGAGAACCTGACAACTCGAGTATATCTAAATTGCGAAGATTAAAATTATCCTCATACTTACCAGCTTCGTTTTGAATTTCGTCGTAATTTAAATTAGCGTAGGTAGTCGTTTCGAATCTTGCTTTTCAATTTTTACTCGTGAAAGAGAACAAAAAGCCAGATTTTTTTTTGATTTTTCATTAAGGATGAAAAAAATATACGAAAATATCAACCTGTGAAATTAATTTCTCAAATAAGATAGATTATGACTCCGGGGCAGTTGGAAATTTTCATCAAACACGCTTCAATTATTTAAAGTATTTAATTAAGTAACTTTTTCCATCGGTCTTTCACTATACCGGGTGTTTTGTTTGTAATTCTGAACCCTTCAATTAGCGATTCTGCAACCTAAAATTAACGGGAGTAAATCCGTCTGCCTAATACGAAAATTCTGGGAGCAAGATAGTTCAATATTGAACATTTATTTGTTCTTGTATATAATTTATATATTCCTTCGGTATCATTGATAGGCAAAATTTAGGCATGTAAATTAATACTTTGTGAAACGAGAGTAGTTCTGAATAATTACTTGAATAATTTTGCCTGCTGCAACAGCTGTAACATTTTGGATTGAGAAAATAATTTAAAGGGATACAAAGTTTTCGAATTTAAAAAAATTCTATATGCTCTTTAATTTTATTTCGAGCAAAAAATGTGAATGTAACCTTTTTTGATGAGCTTAAACAGTGTTGAAAAACAAGTTATTCGTAAATTTTGACCTTGACTAAAATTCAAGGAGCACCGCAGATTTTTCCGTTTTTGATTCGCTTTGATCGTATAGACAAACAAAATTATGAAATCCTGTTGCTCCTTTAATCACATTCCAAGAGAGAAAATAGATAAACTCAACTTTTTTGTAAAGTTACAAAGATGCTAAAAAAGAAAAAGTTTGTAAATTTTGACCTTCCCTAAAATATAAGGAGCTGCATGGATTTTTCTATTTTGAAGTTTTGATCGTGGGCAGAATTATTAAACCTCATAGCTCTTAGCTTTTTTAATTTACTTCCAAGCAACAACATGAATATAACCTTTTTTGTAGAGCTGAAAAAGTTCTAAAAAAGAAGTCTTTTGTAAATTTTGACCTTGACTAAAAATTAAGGAGCTCCATCGAATTTTCTATTTTGCTGTTTTAATCACTCATAAAATATGAAATTCTGTAACTCCTTTAATTTCCTTTCAAGCGAAAATAGGAATATAACATTTCCTTTTTTGTAGAACTGAAAAAGTTGTAGAAAAAGTCGTTCGTAAATTTTGACCTTGACTAAAATTTGAAGAGCCTCGTTGATTTTTCCATTTTGAATGTTAGCTTTGATCATGAAAAGAATTATGAAACTCCATAGTTCCTTTTAATTTCATTCCAGGTGAAAATATGATTATAACGTTTTGGGTAGAGCTAAAGAAGTTCTAAAAAATAGGTTATTTGTAAATTTTGTCTATCTTTAATATTAAAGAAGCCCCATAGAATTTTATGTTTTGAAGTTTCGCTGCTTTGATCATGGACAGTATTATCAAACTGCATAGCTCCTTTAATTTCATTCCAAAAGAAAATATGAATACCACCTTTTTTATAGAGCTGAAAAATGTCTACAAAAGAGGTCATGTGCAAATTTTGCCTATTTTTATTATTTCAGGAAACAGGAAGAATTTTCAGTTTTGATCACTGATAGAATGTGGATTTGATTAATTTTATCATCTTCTATTGTTTTCACTAATCTGTACAGGGTGTTCAGGTAGGAGTACACCACCTTCAAACTAGAAATGCAGCTACTCAAACGACATAAGTGCGTACATGTTTGCCGATCTCATAATTTGAAGGGGCAAAGTTATACTTTTGTTATGATAATTTTTTTCAGAATGTCTTAACTTCGTTGATAATATAGATAGACAAATTTTTCATGAAACTGTTTTATAAAACTTTTGAAGCTCTACAAAATGAGTTACACTGGTTTTGTCTAGCTTTAAAATTGAAGGAACTAAAATGATTCGAAAATTTGTAGGCTTTATAACTGCTTCTATTTTCAAGTTGGGCAAAATTTTATAAGAGACATTTTTTGTTGGACCTTTCAATCTGTACAAAATGAGGTGATAATGTTTTGCCTAACTCTAAAATTGAAGGAGCTATAACTATTTAAAAATTGGAAAGAGGTATTAGCATCTTAAAATTTAATTTTTTCTTTGCAAAAAAGTTTCAAAACGATGTACCATGTTTTTAAATTTGAAGTCAGGCAAAATATTATCAACTCATTTTGTAAAGCTTAAAAAGCTCAACAAAAAATGACTCTTACCAAATTTCATCTGACTTGAAAATTGAAAAAGTTATAAAACCTGAAAATTTTCGAGTCATTGCAGCCCCTTCAATTTTAAAGCAAGACAAAATATAAATATAACTCATTTTGTAGAGCTAAAAAAGTTTTATGAGAGTGTTTCAGGAAAATTTTATTTCCTATATTATCAGTGGAATTATGACATTCTAAAAAAATTGTCGTGACAAGTGCACAATTTTGCCCCTTCAAATCTTGAGGTTGGCATACATGCATACACTTGTGCAGTTTGGGTAGCTTTACCTCTGGTTTGAAGGCGCTGCAATCTAACCAGAACACTCTGTATGTTGAATTTAAAAAGTCAACAGGAATTTTCCTTTAAAAAGGAAAAGTTTTTACGTCAGTGATATGTTTTAATGGCTTCCCTATGAAATTGATTGAATTTTGGTTCTCAGCCTTTTTGTAATCTTTTTTCAAGAATTTTTCCCTCCAATCTGGCAACTCAAATAATGAAAATACTATCTATTTAGTATCTTTGGTTCTTGAACGTGTTACAACTCAAGCTAGAGAATTTGAATAAGTATATTTTTTCGACAACCCCTCCTTGCTGGAGCATCATATGGCCATACGTTAGTATACATAGGTATGCATATTCCAAGAAAATTATAGGTACTCTACAAATTAAATTCGATATTTTAAAAAGCATACCTATTAAAAATTAATTAAACCTCGCTTCATTTTCAAATTCATTCCACGTAGGTAGGTATTACTCGACTAACTCCAAAGTAATACTTTCTTCGTACGTAAAATATCTACAACATTACGTCGAGTAGACTACCTACCTACGTTTTCTAATTCTTATTCGCTTCCACTTGAAACTAAAAGAAAACATTTCAGCTTGGTAAAGTTTCGTAAAAAGGTTAACGCAGCATAATGCTTATACAATTTTTTAAAGTGGGTTTTTTAAAACAGATTATTGTTATTTGCTTAATGTTGAGAAGGTTTTTCTCGAAGTTTCATTTTCGCGTTGTTGGAAAAAAATAATAAACGCGAAGACGTCCAAGAGATTTGTTATATTATTGGAATTGTACGTTTGAATCTGTTCGGTCGAATTATAGAAAGTTGGTAAGGTTTAAAAAATGTCGTTTGTGATTAAAAACTTTCGTAGTATAATTTTACGGTTTTAAAGAATCGTTAAAGTTAGAGGACTAAACAATGTTCGGTTTTATGACTAATGACATCAAATTACGTATTTTTTTGAAGATACTCGATTCAAAGGAGAAAAGGACAATTTGATTTTATTCATTTTTTGCCTTGATTCGCTACAAGGCTCGGTTCAATTTCACTTTCGCTCGTGTGTCATGATTGACATCGATAAAATTGAATGTTTCATCTGCAAAATTGAAAATTGCCTGCGTCACTCGTTGTCAGTTTTTCGTACCTTAAATTAAGTTAGTCTGCTTTTATCATTCGAAAGTATCTGAAAATTTTTAAATAACCTTGCCAAACTTCATACTTATGATTTCGGATTCTTCAGTTGCCACGAGAATTGAAAACGTTTCGCATCTCGTAGCGATTAAATTGCGAAATAATGTTCTCCCACGTGGATTACTGCGCGTGATAAGTAGGTACCAGATATCATATCCAGGGGGAAATTTATCAGAAATATCAATACTCCCTCGCCAACATATTATGCAGATGCACTTCAATTTGATCTCTCAATACATTGTCTTTCAAAATGGCATGCATCCGATGTCGAAAATGAACTTCAATCACGTACAAATTTTGCTAGCAAATGAAAGCGAAAAAACGATTTTTACTGTGGAATCCAACCAATGGCGTACTGAACCAATTTTGGAGGGATGGGTGGGGGGAGGGGGAGGTTGAAACATTTTCCAACCCTGCCAAAAAATATTTCCAACTCGTTGAGTTTTTTTTTTTTTTTTTGTAAATCTTTGGTTTTTAGCGTCAAAAAAATGTGTACGGTGGAAAAAATTTTGAATCCCTGACTTGAACCAACGTTTTATATTTAGGGTTCAAAATTTTCAAAAATTCAAAATAAAACAATTTCGTTTTTTTAATGTTTTGTAAATCGTATTGTTACCATAGAAGAGTGCACAAAAATTTCCTGATTTTTCTTGATTTTTTTTCGGGGCTGTTCGGATGATTTTTTTCCATGCCAAAATGGTTGTTTTTGAGAATATTTCGAAATTGAATAGAAAAACACAATTTGTATGGGTTGATCGATATTAGGGGTTCGATTTTTACTCCAGATGCATCATTTTCTTTTTTTAGGGGTTCTCAAATTGCTTTGAAATATTTACCTAACATCAAATTACAAGATAATCTCGTGTAATGAAGGAAATTTAAGAAGCCCTAAAAAATTCTGTCAGGGTTTGTTCTATGTGCATCAGGAGTGAATATCGAACCTCTAATATCGATCAAATCCTATCCAATAGCTTTTTTTTATTTAATTTCGTGGCAGGGATGGAAAAGTGAAAAGCAAAATAAAACTGAAACCGATAGAACTGGAAACCGAAATGATTTTTCGACCGAGTGAAAATAAAACTAAAGTTGAAGAATCCAAAACTGAAACTGAAAAATCCAAAATTGTAATTGAAAAGTGAAACTGATACTGAAAACTGAAAATTGAAACTGAAAAAATTATTGGTTTCAGTTTCAGTTTCAGTTTCTTTTTTTTGTGATGACTGATGCTGAATGCTATTGCTAACCCTAAATATCAATTCTTGTTTCGTTTCAACGTCACGTTTGAGGTTTATATCTACAAGGGATAGAAAAGTGAAAAGTGAAATAAAACTGGAAACTGAAATTATTTTTTGAGATTGAAACTAAAACTAAAACTAAAAACTAAAACTGAAAAATGAACTGAAACCCTCAAAACTGAAAACTGAAATCTGAAAACCGAAATTGAAGCTGGAATGATTTCAATTTTCTATTTCTGAGCCATTTTGCCAATGTACAAAAATCATCAGGATTCGGGACCCCTAAAAAAATCCAGAAAAATCGGAAAATTATTTTTTATCCTTCTATGGTAATAATACAACTATACGAGTAAGTACATTTAAAAAATTAAAAAAACTCGAAATTGTTATGTTTTGAAAATTTCAAAATTTTGAACTCCGTTCAAGTAAGAAACCTAAAAAATTTTCTATGGTCTTTTGACGTCACCCCACAACCTTTTTCAATTCCTCCATTTTTCTAAAAAAAAAAAAGTCAAAGACGTCCCGTTTTCAATTGAAGTATTTGCTGAAAAAAAATATCAAAAGAGATTCAGTAAACTCTAATAAACAAAAAATAAAACCATATTATTTTTACCTAGATTTTTAAAACTTTTTTTTTAAGTTTCAATTTTTACATTTTGCGATTTTTCATTCTCCTTACCTTTTTTTTTTTTTTGTAATCACCTAGTTTTATATAAATCAGTGTTTCAAGAGCGGAGCGGGAGCGGGAGCGAGGAGCGAAAGGAGCCAGGTTTTCCATAAGAGCGGAGCAGGAGCGGGAGCGAAGTTTGCAAAAAGTCAAAGAGCGCTCCTGGGGAAGAGCGATCTCTGAGGGAGCAGGAGCGGAGCGGGAGCGTCAAAAATTTCAACGCTCTTCGCTCCTTTTTTTTTT
>FIZU01061316.1:0-13118 GCA_900064475.1 Pseudococcus longispinus
GAGTATAGTAAATTTTACCATAAATTAAGAATTGGTGTAACTTCCTGATATATTAGAGTAACTTTTACTATACTTTTACTAAACATTTCTCTCAGTGTGTCTTTGAAAAACTGCAATTTGTTCGAAAACGACTCTACTTTGAGAACCCCTTGGAAGCATACAATTCTGTATCGACTAATGGGTGACTATATTTTTTATTATTAATTTGATAAAAATTCGAAGCATGTGTAATTGTCTAAACATTTTTTTTCGCTATGGTTCAAACACATTTGGAAATTTTATTAGATTGAAAGGTATGCGAAGTTGAGTCTCTTCTCAACAAAGCATCCTAATAAGTCAAGAAATTCCCTCTCGAAAACGAATCAGCCAATTTTTCGGTTGCAGCGAAGAACTTCTATGCGAAAAAAATTACTTTTGAACTCGTACCCTTCTTTTCCCTTCGATCTGTTCTCAAACGAAAATTGGTCTCGAACGAAATTTCAATTATGGCAGGCTGCGCAAAATAACAACGATCTCGTTCTCTTGTAATTTGTTTGAAAAATTTTGAAATATTGTTCGAGTTTTTTGAAAATTTCTCAACGCGAACGTCTGGAACTCAAAATAGGCGAGGAGCATTGTACAGACGAAAATAATGTATTGCTTTGTCTTGCATATACATACACGAGCTCGTTCCCAGCCGAGGAAAAATTTCTCTTGGAGGTTATAAAAAGAAAATTTTTTTCGAGCTGGGGAATTTTTCTACGAATCGAGTTTCTTTTCGAGAAAGGCTGTGCCAGTGCTGAAAAATTTGTGTTAAAAATGCGGTAAAATTACATTCATTGTGTGGTGTTTTTTCTCTCGTATTCTCTTCATCTTTATACTTACATTTTCTTTTTAAATAGTTGAAAGTTGTGCTTGTACGGTGGAGAAGGAGTACGAAAAATTGTTTTTCTATTTTATTAAAAACTTTTTTATCATGTACGATATTTAAAAAAAATAGTTATAATGGATAAAGAAAGGGAGGTCATGTATTTTATTAAAAACTTATATAAATTTACAAAAAAAAAAAAAGGAAGAAAACTTGTTCAAATGAAATTTTCTTTATGCAGCAGACTTTATATACAATATTAACGTATTATTTATTAAAGAAAAATAAAAAAAAACTAAGACGAGCAGGAGGTGAAAAAAAAACAACACAAAAAACTATAAGAAAAAAAAATCAAAAGAAAAAAGAAAGTAAAAAGTTGCAACTGTATAGCAAAAAAAAAACAAGAAAGAAAAGAAAGAAATACCGAGAGGAATTAATGTAAATGGGTCCTTCAGAGTAAAAAACGAACTTGGTCCGGATTTGCGGCCAACGGATTTCCTTTTATACAGAGTTTTAGTCTCGCATGGTAAACTTTAAAAGAATTCTGTGAAAAGGTTGCACATTACTTTATTATATTCTGATATCTACGGCGGTATTTTATATTTTTTTTCGGTATGGGAGTTTCGTTTAACGCGTATGTGTGTGCGAAGGCAATTTTTTCACTTGTTTTTTGGACGTGTGATGGGTGCGTGTGTGTAAGTACATGGTCAGCTTGCATATTGCGATTATAAAACCGCGTTGTACGATTACGAGGCTAATTTAGGTGTTTGTCTAAAGAACATAATAGCCGAGTTTATTGAGATGATTTGACGCTGAACACAGAATTTGAAAATATCCAGTGGAAGTTGGTTCTTATGGGCAGAAACTCGCGTGACAAAATTTTTAGCTCGATATCTCAACTCTAACCCCTTTTGGGGGTTGAATGTGGATTTTCGTTAAAATTTTTATTTTTGGCAGCTTTTAATCGAATTTTTTCAAACATGAAGAGATAGTGGACAGTATCAAGGATAATTCATGGAATTTTTCGAAAAAAATTTCGAGCACTTTTTCAAGGTCAAATGTACATTTCAAGATTTCTACGGGCCATTTTGGTAACCCCTTTCAGACATGCAATTCCGAAAAAAATAAACATTGTGTAATTTGTCTAGATGTACATTGTACAACCCCATATTTTTGTAGAACTTGATATCGTGGTGCGTCATCTTCAGAAATGCGAAAAACTGATTTTTTCGTCCATTTTTCGCAGAGCAACTTTGATTTTATTTTTTGCTCTTTTTCAAGAATTCAGTATTTTGAACATGAAATAAGTTCAAAAAAAATCAAAATTTCTCGGTTTTGCTGAAATGGCAGTATACTATGAAAGATAACGACTTGAAACAAGTCTAGACATGATTTTTAGGGTCCTAGATCATCTTGAAGAGGTTGTGAGTTCCCAAAATAGCGTCATTTGGGTATTTTGGAAAAAAGGGAAAAAACAAACGGATGGTGTATTTTGGTGTGATTAATGATATATGTCAAAAAAAAAATTCTATCATAAATGACCCATTTATGAGGGGAAAATGGACGAAAAAATCGGTTTTTTGAATTTTTGAAGATGACTCAACACGATATCAAGTTGTACAAAAATATGGAGTTGTACATCTAGACTAAGTACACAATATATATTTTTTTTAGAATTGCACCTCTGGAAGGGGTTACCAAAATGGCCTTTGGAAAGCTTAAACTGCCGATTTAACCTTGAAGAAGTGCTCGAATTTTTTTAAATCCACATTAACCCCTTAGAATGGGTTAGAGTTGAGATATCGAGCTAAAAATTTTGTCACCCGGGATTTAGACCATAAGGACCAACTTTCACTGGATAATTTAAAATTCGGTACTCTGGGCCAAATCACCCCTATATACCCGGCTACGCTCTTTGTCATTTTTTGTCGAACTTGTCATTTTTTGTCAAAATTGTCAGTTTTTAGTCAAAATTGTCATTGTTTTGTCAAAATTAACATTTTGGTCAACATCATCGTTTTTTGTCATTTTTTATTTTCTATCAAACTGCAATTTTTTGTCAAAATTGTGATTTTTTGTCGAAATTGTCATTTTTTGTCAAAATTGTCACTTTTGGTTAAAATTCTCAGTTTTCAGTCAAAATTGTCATTGTTTTGTCAAATTAACGTTTTTGGTCAAAATCATCGTTTTTTGTCATTTTTTATTTTCTAGTTCAAACTGCCATTTTTTTGTCAAAATTGTGATTTTTTGTCGAAATTGTCATTTTTTGTCGAAATTGTCAATTTTTGTCAAAATTGTCATTTTTGGTTAAAATTCTCAGTTTTCAGTCAAAATTGTCATCGTTTTGTCAAAATCAACGTTTTTGTTCAAAATCATCGTTTTTGGTCAAAATCATCGTTTTTTATCATTTTTAATTGTCTAGTTCAAACTGTCATTTTTGTGAAAATTGTCAATCTGTGTCGAAATCATCATTTTTTGGTCAAAATTGTGATTTCAAAGTAGAAATTGTCATTTTAAGGTAGAAAGTGTCATTTTTTGTCAAAATTGTCATTGTTTTGTCAAAATTAACATTTTGGTCAAAATCATATTTTTTTGTCACTTTTCATTTTCTAGTTCAAACTGCCATTTTTTGTCAAAATTATCATTTTTTTGTCAAAATTATGATTTCAAAGTAGAAATTGTCATTTCAAGGTAGAAAGTCCAAATTGTGAATTTTTGGTCAAAATTGACAAAGATCCTGAAAAGTACCTGAAATGGTGTAAAAATTGTTCAAAATTTCATGTAACTCTTTGAAAATGTTACAAAAGTTGAGAAAAAGTCGTGAAAATTGTCTAAAATGTTGTAAAAGTGGTTCAATGTTGAAAAAGTCGAGAAAATTGCCTGTAACGTTGTAAAAATTGTTCAAAATTTCATGAAAGTCATTGAAAATGTTGCAAAAGTTGTGAAAAAGTCGTAAATAATGATAAATATCATTGAATATCTTGTGAAAAAGTCGTGAAAAATGCATAAAACGGTTTATAAATGTTCGAAATTTCACAAAAATCACTTTAAATGTAAAAGTTGTGAAAAAGTCGTGAAAATGGTTTAAAATGTTGTAAAAGTTCAAATTTTCACAAAGATTATTGAAAATGTTAAAAAATCTCCGATAACTTTCCAAAAATTCATAAAATTTGTAATTATATTTACCATTTTTACGACTTATTTATAACTTTTGCAACATTTTGAATGATTTTTATGAAATTTTGAGCAATTCTTACAGCATTTCAGATAATTTTCATGATTTTTTAACAACTTTAGCAAAATGTTTAATGACTTTTATGAAAATTCTTGTGAAGTTTTATAACGTTTTAAATTACTACTTTTTCACATTTTTGAAATTTCAAAAGTCCAAAAAATCAGTAAAAATCTTAAAATTTTTGCAAGCTCAAAAAAGTCTGACAAAATGTCTCAAAGTCAATCTCTGAAACTTTCCAAGTCAGAGAATTCTGCCTGACAAAATGTCGAAAAGTCCGTATCAGGTCTGAAATTTTCGAAGTCCAAAAATTCACTGAAAATCTGAAAAATGTTTCACGTAAAATGTTTCAAAATCAAACATACCTACTCAATTCGTGAAAAAGAGTAAAAAAATTAAAGTTTCTCAGTTTTTCTGAAATTACAATATTTGATAGATATCGATTTGAAAGAAATCTAGATATGATTTTTAGGCCGCTAGGTCATCCTGAAGATGTGGGTTCCCAAAATGGTATCATTCGAGTATTTTTAAAGAAATTTGAAAAAAAGGGAAAAAATGAACAAATTTGGCCTAAATGCAGGTTGATGGTGTATTTTGGTGTCGTTATTGATAAATTTCAAAAAAAAAATTTTCGACCAGAAATTACCCATGGGGGGGGGGTGAAAAAATCGGGGTTTTTAGACCATATGGACCAACCTCCACTGTATAGTTTCAAATTCGGTGCTCAGGGCCAAATCATCCCTTCAAATCTGGTTACGCTCTTTCTAGCGAAACCGTACCCACGTCAGATTGTGAGAAGAAAAATTGAATCAGAATGGAACCCTCTGGCGAAGAGTAGGAGGGGGAAAGAAGTCGACGAATACGAACGAGCGACTGGAAATATTCGTAGGTATAAAAAAGCACCTATTTATATCAATTTTTTTCGTATCGCCAGTACAAGGTTTTGGGCTGATGGGTTCAGTTTCGCTGCTGCTGTCGTTGCGGAGACGATGCCTATCAAAAACGATAATAATTGTTGGGGGTAAAAAAAAAAAATATAAATGAAAAAATGCTAAAGGCTGCTGGCGGAGGTATAGGAAGTGAAATATAGGTCGGTTATGTATTGTATTTGCCAAATTTAATGAAGACAGATTAAAGTATTTAATAGGTATTCTCATTTCATGCAGCCGCGCTCATGACGAAGAACATTTTTCGTTCGGTAGTGAGAGAAGCGCGACGGGCTGAGTAATGAATTTCTACCTCTCCGTTCGCCTCGGTCGTCGTTTGTTCGACGCGAGACGAGGGCTTGAGGGAAGGTAAATGGCGATTATTTGTATCTGTGAAAGCTACGTCATAACGTTTATCATTTCCGTTTTGCTGAAACAAAGCTCTAGCTCTCATTGTGGCATTGCTACTTCAAGCAATTTGATTCATTGCGTATTGTACGTAGCTGCAAAGCCCAAGTCGAGGGAAAAAAATTCGCTGTACGAATGCCGTCTAAATGAATAGCGCCGCAGCAGAAGAATATGCCTCCGTGAATCGCGAAAGTTACACGAGCAGATGAGAAAAATGGCGCGAAATTTTTTAATTACTTTATTTATTATACGAGAAAACGAGCGGAGTGCGGAATGGAGACGAGGGACGAGGCCTACGTAAGCGAAAATGAAAACTAACAGCGGTATTTAAAATGAAAATGAAGACATTTTTACTCGAGAAAGTATCTAGGTAAATGCCTAGTTAGATACCTACCTGGGTACGAAAAAAAGCATTCGCGAGTGAGTTTTTACTCTCGAGACTTTTTTGGCTGAATTGAGCACGTTGTTTTGTCCACTCATGTTAAAAATTTCTGATGGTTTTTGAAATTCGACATTTTATTTGTCTTCGTCGATTCGTTTATTCTTGGATACCTCGATCGTGTGGGTGTGGGTTAAATTATATTTCCGGATTGGGTATAAGTACGTCGAAAATGTCGTCGATCCGAGTGTTGTTCGCGAAATCCTCGCAAATCTCTCGGAAATTCGCCTTTGAGTCTTCGTCTCGCCGTGGGTGATGAAAATCCTGGGCATGGGAAACGAGAATCGATGTATTTCGAGGTTTCAACGAGTATGTAGGTGTCTTTATACGAGTTATAATTTCACCGATGTCGTTGTGCCGGAAAATTGTTTCGGTTTTGATTGAAACGATAAGGAGTAAGGAATTTACTGGAGTTTTCCCTGTATTTGGTTTGCAGTGCGGAATGTGTGGGTAACGATGTGTGGAGGTGGACTTTATAAAGTTGGCTCGTACGTATAATGAAAGGTCAATGTCCGAGTGGGAATTTTTTTTTGGCGAAATTGAGGTAATTTGGTGGTTAAAAAAGGATGACAGCCAAAGACTCGTATTTGGGGGTGTGTGAAAAAATTGTCAAATTGTCATAGTTGTTAAAATTATTGCGGAATTGGATTTAAATTGCATAAAAATTGTCGTTGATTGATTGAAATGTGGTAAAAATTATCGAAAAGGATGAATTTGGAGAATAAAATGTGACTAAACTTGTTAAAGTGTTGCTAAAACCAACATATATTCATTTACGGAGTAAAGAATGTTCGAAAAATTATCAAAACTGTGTCGAGATTATTTGAAATGTTATAAAAACTGTTCTTAGTAATGAAAAAATTGAGAAAAAATTACGAAAAATTGTTGAAATATCATAAAAATTATTCAAGTTGCACGAAAATTGCTTAAAATATGGTTCAAATATTACAAATTATCGTACCATTTGCGTTGAAAATTGAAAAAATCTGTTAAAACTGTTGGAAACTTCGTTCGAGATGTAAAAATTGTTAAAATTAAACGTTCATTTTATAATTTTTTATTTGACTTTCAGTACATTCTTTCACTTTTTATCATATTTTGAAATTATTCACGATTTTTTTGTGTAGTTTTGTTAATATTTGGTCAATTTTTTAGTCATTTTCTACCATTTTCATCGGAATTGAACGTTTTTTTCTCATTTTAAACGTTTTTCAACGATTTTTGTTAGACTTTTGCCTCATTTTTACGAAAATTACTTGGAAATTTTATTACTTCGATCATATTTTTTTGATCAAACTTCAAGGCATTATTGGGACGTTCTTAGGCAATTTTAAACGATTTTTTGTAAGTTTTTTCAATCACTAAGGCGTTTTGAATAATTTTTACCAAAATCTTGACAATTCTTCTTGCATTTTGTAAAATTTTAGAAGCTTTGTTTTGAAATGTGTCACTTTTTGATCCAGCTTTTGTGACATTTTATCCACTTTTGAGTCATTTTCACTGGATTTTTCTAAAAAAAAAATTTTTTATATACTTTTTGAGCCAATTTTTCGGTATTTTTAATCATTCTAACCTAATTTTGACAACTTTTGCGTTGAATTTTTATTGAAATTCAGACTCCTGGTATTTTATGCTTTTTTGTCTATACTTCGACAGTTTTTCGCTATTTTTAACCAGTTTTGAGATATTTTATCCAAATTTGATGATTTTTAAAAAAAATAAAATTATTGTTTTTTTAATATTTTTATAAAAATTTTCATTTTTTACGATATTTCAAGCTAATTTTGTAATGTTTTAAACGAGTTTAACAACTTTTCAACTATTTTAGAATTTCATAATTTTTATCAAAATTTGGATATTTTTGTTTGCCTTTCACTTATAATTTTTATTTTCGTAGTGATTATTCTGACCATTCGAAAAATGTTTAATTCGTTTTCAAAATTTTCTCAAGATAATGATTTTTAAATTTTGATTATTTTTGGAATTTTGATCATTTTTAAATTTTTTTTCACAATTTCTTTTGAAAGTAGACTATTTTTCGGTGCTTAATCGATGGTGACTATTTCGATTGATTATAGAATCGATTATTTTTGCGACATTGTGGCATTTTGAAAAGAAATTTTAAGTCGATTTTAGAAAAATTGTTGCCATTTCTAGTCTCTTCAAAAAACGTTGAAACCTTGCGAGAGAGGAATAGTAGTTGAACCAAACTTGTTGAAATTTCCATAAAAATCATTCAAAATATCAAACTAACAATCAATAGATTATGAACACCGTCGAAAAGTTCCATAAAATTTCTCAAATTTTCGTACAAATCAGTAAAAACTTCATCAAAAAGGCAAAAAATCGTTGAAAAATATTGCAAAAGTGATTGAAAACGTCTTATAAACATTAAAATATTCACAAATTTTCATAAATTACAGCAGAACTAACTCAAAAAGAGTGAAAAATTGATAATATATTAGAAAATGTTGCAAAAATTCTAGCAGTTTTTACGGGACTTTTGATTTTCAGATTTTTCAACCGTTTTTACAATATTTTTACTGATTTTTTCAAAAATTCCGATAATTTTTACAACACTTTGGACGATTTTCATTACTTTTTGGTCATTTTTTTTGATTATCAACTGATTTTATCAAAGTTTTAACGTTTTTTACGAAATTTTTGACAGATTTCTTGCTTTTTTGCATTATTTTATCAATTTTAATGGTAATTTTAAGATTTTTTTTTTGCACTTTTAGACTTTTTTTTCTAATTTTTTGGCTGTTTTTACAATATTTTCAACAATTTTTGTCAATTTTTTGGCAAGTTTTACAATATTTTCGACGATTTTCATGACTTTTCGATACTTTTTTTCATCTTTCAAGTGATTTTTGTGAAAATTTTAACTGTTTTTTGATATTTTCACTAATTTTTATCGAAATTTTAATAATTTTTACCATATTTTGAGTGATTTTCATAATCGTTGAATAATTTTTACAGCATTTGCGCTGATTTTCATGAAAAGTTTAACCATTTTAACAACATTCTTGAGAAATTTTCATGATTTTTTGACCAATGTAAAAATGATAATGAAAATTTTAACGATTTTTATCTTTTAATCACTTTTTCAAATCGAAATTTCCAATTTGCGAAGTAAAAATGTAATCCAAAAATTTTCCTGAACCCCAGACATAAAAAACCCATGTCAAAAACATGGCGAGCTCATAATTTTTTGCCCAACTCCAAAATTGAAAACATGAGAAACCATTCTGAAAAATTTTTGAGAAGAAAAAATTGAATTTTAAGAAAATAATGTCACTTTTCGCCTTTTTAATGGCTGTAGCTCCTTCAATTTTGAAGTTATGCTAAAAATTATCAGTTCATTTTGTAGAGCTCAAAAAGCTCAACAAAAATGATTCTTACAAAATTTTGCTCAACTTGAAAATTGAAGGAGTTACGAAGTCTACAAATTTTCAAATCGTTGTAGCTCCTTAAATTTTATGGTTAGGCAAAACATGAATATAACTCATTTTGTAAAGCTTGAAAAGTTCAGCAAGAAAGTTTTTGAAAAAATTGTCTATCTACATTATCAGCGGATTTACGACGTTTTGAAACATCTACCAGGACTAGTGCATAATTTTGCACCTTCAAATCCTGAGGTTGGCTAACATACGTACACTTATGTAGTTTGGGTAGCTGCATCTCTAATTTGAAGGCGGTCCACGACACCGAAACACCCTGTATGCAATGGTCAATTTTTCGAATATTTTGGATCATATGGATGTTCGACTGAAAACGAGTGGGAGAAATTTTGAAGAGATCACTTGATATATATAGTAAATAGACCATTATCATAGCATTCGTTCTACCAATGTTTCCACCCGAATGAAAAAAAATCGAGGTTTTCTCGATAACAGTGATTTTTTTTCACCGGGCGGATCGACAAATAAATATTATTCTTATTTGAAGACGAAACAAAAAATAAATGACATTTTTTTCGAAAGGGATAACACGCAATATAGAAAGTTTAAACGTTTGATATTTACTCGTTTTCAACCCCTCGATTTGGGTACAAATTTAAGTCGATCGCGAAGGCGCGGCGCGACGGTTCGTGATTGAAAATGCATTTTGTCGTCCCCTTTTCTTTCGAATTAATAAAAAAAAGGAAAGCCGAAGCGTATTATAATATAATCGTGTAAAAGTTTCGAGTCGAGGAACGCATTAGTGAGGCTATTCCAAGGTGTAGGTACTTTTAACCGGGAAAAAATATAGGTACAAATACACACACCATCGCGATCGTGTGCTACATCAATGGTGAAAGATAATGAATAGATGGCAAGGTTCGAGGGGGCAATTCGTTGATAATTTTTAAAGAAATGCGCAGGGGTGGAAAACCGACAATACCGACGGTTGGTTGGCGAAGACTTTACCTTATTTTAGGTATATCTATAGGTAGTACATTGTGTATAACGCGTATTATAATGTGTAAAGGCACCGTCGGTAATACGTAGCACGTGCTGAGGAATAGAGCAGAGCAGCCGAGCCGGGTACCATGTAACTCTGACACGCGAACCTATCCTATCATTATTGCCGCTGCTAATCATAATTTAAACAACGTCGTTTTGATTTATGCTCCCGAACCATGAAGAGTTACCGCAACGTCGTACAGACAACAGGCGTTCATTTTTTTTACCGTAGGGGTTCGGGGTGGAATACCAACACAGGGGTACGTAGTGTGGGTTTTTTTCCTTTCCTCTCTTTCTATTATTTTTTCCATCATCTAAATTATTCGTTTGTTTTAATAATACCATACGTTGATAAAGCACGGTGTCTAAGGTCAAGGGCGGTTAGAGTACGTAGACTGAGTTTGGGGGGTTAGCTGGACATGCGGACTATAGTCGAATTCGGGAGGGCGAATACGAATTACCTACTCGTATAGCGGTGTATTTCCGCGAAAGTTTGTTTACCGCTGATGTAATTAACAGATTGCTTAACCTGAATCAACGCCTGAGGTCTCTGGGGTCTAGTGTGTGTGCGCCAGAAAACGTATAATTTTTAATTTCTCCTTCTCGGTACGAGTATTCTCGTGTAATAGTACGTAGGTGCGAATAAGTAGGTAGATAGGTAGGTAATGTGTAGAACCTGGTGTGGGAAAAAGGGTAAATAAATATTACGAAAAGTACCCGGATGATAATTTTAAGCCAAAATATTACCGTATGTTCGAGAGAGGATTAACGAGTTGTAAATTGAGGTCTTGAAGTGAGTAAGGGATTTGGCGAATGGATTGTTTTTACGATGTACTTACGAGTAAGTGGAGAAAATGGAGTCTTCGGTGAATTTTCCGATATTAATGGAATAGATGAGAAAAATTGTCGAGTGATTTTGCCCCTGGGTGAGGAAGAGAGGGGGAAAGAGGAGTTTCTGGTAATTTTTTCTCTGGGAAATTTCAATTTCTGGAGTGTGTTCGTATGAATCGAAATTGCATTTTTTTTAAGGATAAAAAGAGAGAATTGGGAAATATGCCAAGTATGAATTATAAAGAATCAAATTTTTCAAAAAAACATATAATTTGGATATTTAATTCTATTCGAAATTGTTTTTATTGGATCTTGAACGAGTTTCGATGCGACAATGAATGATCAGAATTTGTCACTTTGGCCGAAATCTTATAGGAATTGATTGAACAGCGTATCAAAAAATTCTTTCGTAATTTCATTTGGATTTTGAACTGAAATTTTTAGAAAAGTCGATTGCTTAGAAAATTTTCTATTGAAGTGTTGAAAGAAGAAGCAAAAGACTCCGAAAAATGAAAAAATCATAAAAGTTGAGTATTGATGAATGGAGAAAAAATTTTTAGCTGAAAAAAAAAAAGACTTTGTTTCAAACAAAATTTATGGCGATAGACAAATTAGTTCATTGACATACTCGTATTTTTGGTTTCTGTTTTTCATTTGCATCTTTTATAACTAAAAAATTATAAAAATTGTGAAACCATAGCAATAATAGTGAGTTTTTTCTAAATTTTTTTCAAACTTGATGAAAAAATTAAAAAAATTACGAAATCTTGTCTATACTTTTTAATAGGTAGTAAAATCAGAAATATGAGTTTTATGATTGAAATATGTGTTTTAAAACCTAAAAATATGTATTTTTTCAAAGTTCAGCGAAAATTTGCAGTTTGAGCAAAAATGGGGTATAAATGCATGGAGAAGAGGGGGGAGATGTCTTTGCAAAAAATATTTATTTTATGTAAAATCGAAAAAAAAATATCCATTATTTGATTAAAATAAGAAAATCTTTGTGCGTGAGGAGAATCGTTTCCATTTTTTCCGGCTTAAAAATTTCTCAGAGTTGAGTAATTAGAGTCATTTGCAGGAGTAGGTTCTGAATTTTATTTTTGAAAAACTGAAAAAAATTTGTTTTCTGATTGTATTAATTTTTTTTTTTTTGTAGACAACCTGTCGTCGGTCAAAATTTGATTTTTGACCCAAATCATTTGAACGGTTTTGATTTTATTCGAATCTTTCTTGCACTTTTTTTTTTATTTTTTGAATTACATATGTGGCATTCTATAGGAAAAGGGTCAACATTGTCGGAAAGTTAATTTTGAGAAAAATGCAAAAATCTAAGTGTAGGTCAAAAACGTCGATTTTTGTTTTTTTTGGCGTTTTTGCACACCATGATACTTCTACTTTCGTGTGAGAATATATGGGATTGGGTTCCCTGAAAACAGTTTCCTACTGTTCTACAGGGTGACCCATTTATATAAGGTCAGTGATTATGAAAATGAAAAAAAAAAACACTTCGACGGCAAAAATCTCGAAAACTAAGCCCCCAGAAAAAAACGATTAGCTTTTAGTAGAAAGATAATTTTAAGCTCTACAATTTTCATCCCTTACATTTTTTTCGAAACACGCTTAGTTTGGCCAGAAAATCCATATTAATGAGAAATTTACAAAATTGATGGTTTTAAAATGAAGAACAAAAAATTACGCTTTGTTAATTTCCCATAAACATGGATTTTCTGGCCAAACGAAGGGTGCTACGAAAAAAATGCAAGGGATGAAAATTGTAGAGCTTGAAATCCTCTTTCTGCTATGAGCTATTAGTTTTTTCCTGGGGAGCTTATTTTTCGAGATTTTTGCAGTCAAAGTGTTTTTTTTTTTTCATTTTCAAAATCATCAACCTTAGAAATGGGCCACCCTTTTTAGACCTAACTAAGGGTTCTGCGAAAAAAATGCTAAGAATCAAAATTGTAGGGCTTGAAATTCTCTTTCAGAAGTA
>FIZU01061320.1:0-31100 GCA_900064475.1 Pseudococcus longispinus
AGCAAAATCGAGCAACTTTGATTTTTTTTCAACTTATTTCATGTAAAATTTTTCTAAAGTCAAAAATAAGTAGGAACCTACTTAATTTTGAAAAAGAGCAAAAAAAATCGAAGTTGGCCGATTTTTTTGAAATTGTAGTATATGGGATAAATCAACTTGAAACAAGCTTAGACATGATTTTTAGGCCCCTAGGTCATCTTGAAGTGGTCGTGGGTTCCCAAAATGGCGCCAATCTGATTTCGGGTATTTTTTTTTAAAAATTGGGAAAAATGGAAAAAATGAACGAATTTGGTCGAAATGCAGGTTGATGGTGTATTTTGGTATAATTGATGATAAATTGCAAGAAAAAAAAATTTCGACCAGAAATGACCCATCTAAGGGCGAAAATTGGACGAAAAAATAGATTTTTTGCATTTTGGAAGATGACGTAACACGATATCAAGTTCTACAAAAATATGAGGTTGCACATCTGGACTAAGTACACATTATATATTTTTTTTAGAATTGCACCTCTGAAAGGGGTTACCAAAATGGCCCTCGAAAAGCTTAAAAAGTCCATTTGTCCTTGAAAAAGTGTTCGAAATTTTGTTCAAAAAATTCCAAAAATCACCCTTGATACTATCTACAATCCTTGCAAGTTTGAATAAATTCGGTTGAAAACTGCCAAAAATAGAAATTTTCAATGAAAATCCACAATTAAACCCCCAGACGGTGTTAGGGTTGAGATATCGAGCTAAAAATGTTATCACGTGGGTTTTAGATCATAAGGACCAACTTCCACTGAATAATTTAAAATTCGGTGTTCAGGGCCAAATCACCCCTATAAACCCGGCTACGCTCTTTAAAGGGATAATTTTCGATTTCTTTGAATGATCGAATCAGTATCAAAATTTTTTGGACGAAATCTACTTTAAAATTTTTTTTTAAAAAATCCAAAAATAGCATTACAATATAACTCGGAAATGTTTTTCTTCCAATTAAAAAAAAAAAAAATTAGAAATGTTAATTCACGAAATGAAAACGTAAAATAAGTCTTGATTAATTAAGCAGAAA
Source organism: Pseudococcus longispinus (assembly GCA_900064475.1). Classification (NCBI taxonomy): domain Eukaryota; kingdom Metazoa; phylum Arthropoda; class Insecta; order Hemiptera; family Pseudococcidae; genus Pseudococcus; species Pseudococcus longispinus. The sequence goes on from FIZU01061320.1 coordinate 1,054, forward strand.
AAAGGAACGAAATAAGAACCATAATTGGAATATTAACATTTTGAAAAAAATTCCATCGAGGAAGCAATTAATTCTAATGGAATAATTTTACGTAATTATCAAACCCAATTTTTGTAAAATATTTTTAAACCCTTGATTTTTTAATGTGAAATGAAAATAATTTTAAAAACTTCAATAATTCATTATTTATCAATTAAATAATAAAAATCCAGACTACAAAAGTTTACAAAGATGAGATTTGTTGTTTGTGTTATTTTAGAAAATTCTACAATTTATTTTTTAAAAATGGCTCAATTTCGAGGGGAAAAAGGATCACAGTTAGTTTTTTCAATTGCAATGTGTAATTAAAATTCATGCTTTCGTTAATAGAATTACGAAAATATTTTGTAAAAGTTACGTGGAAATACATTTCCAACCACAAAATGTAATCAATCTTTCAATCGATAAAAATACTGATAACACTCGTACGAAATATTTCCATTTCCACTACCTACTTTCTTCTTGACAAAGAAAAAGAAAAAAACATCCTCAAAATTCCAACAATAATGATTTTAAATCCACAATAATCCGATAAATAAAATAAAATATATTTTTCTTTAATTACCTGAACCCTTGTAATTTTTCCTGTAGTTTACTGATAGGCGTTTTTTTGGGCTGGTCCAACTGAGACTCCTCCTGGCTCATTTTCACCAAATTTCTAAAAAAAAAAAATATAACCAACCATTCAAATTCCTCGACAATGTTTTCAATTCGAATAAACTAAAAAATCGAAAAATATTCCAAGTTAAGCACCTTTGATTCAGTATTACGAAAAAAAAATCGTCGGTGAAAATAGAGGATGAAAAAAAATGCACAGAACGTCTAAGTAGATAATTAAAAGGGAAAAAAGAATCAAAAATAGCACCGAGTTATGTATTACATGTTATCTTTCAAATAACCGGTCACCACCAATGATTTAAAATAAATGCTGCGCGAACGTGTTTTTAAAAAATCAGTTTAACTGAGGTAATTGTTTAATGACGTCATCTATATCTTCTTCTGTTTGTTGAAGAGTTAAAAAACTATACTCCAGCAGTGGTCAGATACATGTATAACATGTAGCACGTAGTTAAAACTTAAAACGAGGTTGATGGAAGAGTACAAGGGGCAGTCGACGTCGTACTTATACCTGTATCTAAATATATACGATATACAGACCTCCACTAACTTATTTCGCTTGTTAAACTTACGATTCGATCGAAATAACAATTTTTTTGTAATTGTTGAACATGGTAAAGCTGGTACCACAAAAAGGCATTTCGATTATCGATTTATTTAATGGTGTTAGGGTTATTTGCAAACAAGAAAAAAGTTATAATTATAGATTAGGATGAATCGAGGTCTAGGTAGATATAGATAACAGCTAATGGATACCATTAGCAACTTTCCAAAGATTTTCTTCTATTTGAAATTTGAATCATTTTGTCATGTTTAAATATATCCTATTATTTTTGATCGCATTTTTATTCAATTTTTGAATTATTTATTATTCTCACCAACGAGTGATTAAGACATTAATAATATTCAAGAGTTGGCAGCTAGTTGGCAAGCAAAAACGTATAATTAAGCTACATACGTACTAATTTTCGAATATATCTCGATTTATTATCACAATAGAAAGAATATTCATCGAAAACAGGATCAAAGATACTTATTCGGTATTTCAGCCCCGAAAGAAATTTTTTTGTAAAACGAGTGGATTAGAATTTGACTCATAAAACGGCTGAAAAATACTTCAAAAGCAAATCGCACGTATACTCACTGCTATTTTTGTTTCAGTTTGATCATTTCTCGAATTCATTTCTTCAGATGGCGTCTTTTCAAGAAGTAATTTCTGCTAACATTCACAAAAAATTAAATAACTTCGATGGCAAAACATGAATAACTTATTTTTGCTCAAAATCGTCAATAGAATATGATAAACAAAATACTGTGTAAATACTGAGCAACAATTATTTCCGAAAAAGCGACCAATTTAACCCAAATTTACGACAGTTATACCTACGATAAAAATAACATCGAACATGAAAATAAATATACCCCAACGATAGAATTTCCGATTCATATCGAATAGAAAATTCACAAAAGAACACGCAACGACAAAAATCAAACAGATGACGTAATGAGTTAATAAATTAATCAATAATTTGTTGAAAAATTAATTACCTTATTATTATTAAATAGGTATCCGGTATTCTTCGATCAAGGTGTTATTCCGTTGCATAGCTAGCAGAATAATTCATTCATCGTCTGTCACCTGAATCACGTCAAGTCAGCGAATGTCTTCTTTATAGGCTGGACAAAATGAAAGATACATACTATGAATACAATTTTCCTTTCAAACAGGAATCAAATTCTTGAGATTTTCAATAGACCATCGCACGTGCAAATCCATTTTGTTGGTATAATGAAGAGATTAAATTACTAGTGGAAAAGATACGAACCCAATCCATCATCACGCCATCATTCTTCAAGGGTTGAATAATAACGCAGGGGCGGAGAATTCTTGAAAAACACTGAAACAATCAATCGAACTTTGGAAAATTGTCTGAATCGACTGCTAGTTGCACATTTTGAATAACACATACCAAAAGCTCGAAACTTCGGAATATCCTGTGCTCTGATTACATTTTCAGTAAGTAGATTTCAGCTTTGTTACTCACTGGTCATTATACACGAAAAATAAAGAATAATTCAAAATTTACATTGTCAAACGAAAGAAAGTACAACTTTGAAAGTTCGAAATTTTGAATTTTTTGAGAAAAATCAACGATTTCATTCGGAAGTAATAACTGGATGACGACCACATGCCAATGATATAATTTTTTTGGCTTTCAACAACTCCCGTTTCCGATAGCATCAAAGTACACTTGTACACGTGGTAACTGGTAAATGTACACAATGGTAGTCCATAATTCAAGGCGAAAGAATGCAACACAGATAACGCAAACACATCATTCTGAGAAATTTGATAAAAAATAAATTTCGTGTTAGTTTTTCAAATATAGTCATTAAATTTAAATGTAATTTAAATCTTTTTTGTACTTTTATGTATTTATATTGTTTTTATTCGTATAATGTATCGTTTGTGAATCAAATATCGTGATAATTAAACAAAAATAAGTACGTAAAAGTCTTTCGAAGGACATGAAATTTATTGTCACTCCCTGATCTTTATCGCTTCTTAGACAATCGCCAAGTAATACTAGTTCTAAATTTTTGTTTAAAATTTACACGTTGCAGGTTGTTCAACAAAATGAGGCTGTACTTTATCGCAGCTTTACTAGCCATCCCTGCTTTTATCTATCTCGCCGATGCGAGCAACAATTATAAGGATTTTATGAAAGAAGATGATCTGAAGAAGAACGAATTCGCCGATTTCGATATATTTGACGAAGACGATGATTTTGAGGTAGATATTAAAGTCGAAGATGAGAAACCCGAGCCGGAACAACCTCCTCCACCGAGTGCTCCATTCACCGCCGAAGATGTAGTTGTCGAGGTGAGAATTGTTTCCAGTATCTTTCTTTAATCGTTCCTGGTGTTATCGATGTATCTAATATATTTTATTTATTCAGGATGTTGATGATTTCGATCATTTCGACGATGAAGATGAATTCGAAGGTTACGAAACTACCAGCGAAGCTCCGAAAAAAGCTTCGAAGCGTGGCCCTGAAATCTCCATCGTTCAAGTAAGGTCATCTCGGATCTGAATTCATAATTACTCGAAATCGATTTAATTAATTTCTCAATCGTATTTTCAGTTACCTGGTCACGTTCACTTCAATTATTACGTCGAAGTCGCTTTATTAATGGGCATTCTTATTTATTTCACCAATTTCATCATCGGAAAGCATAAAAATTCTGAGATCGTTACCGCTTGGTTCAATACCAATAAATCATTGTTGAATGACAACTTTGCTTTCGTCGGTTAGTGAAATCATATCGCAGTCTAGACGTCGTTTTATGATATTTAATAAAAAATTTAATATTTTAGGCGACGATGGAAAAGCGATGACCTCTAGCAGTAACGCCATAACCAAAGAAAGCGAACACTTGTTCACTTTATGGTGCAGTGGAAGAACCTGTTGCGAAGGAATGCTGGTAGAATTGAAATTTCAAAAAGTAGGTTTTCAAGATCACACTAACACTTGTTGTGTATTCTTTATAACGATTTTTTTATTACAATTTGCAGAGACAAGATTTAATATCAGTATTATCCAACTACTTCAGCGAAAAAAAAGATCAAATTCATATTAAATTTAGTTTTGCTAAAGAGGACATGGATAACTACGTTTTTTGTGTTTCGTCGAAAAAGAATGCTGGCAAATTAGTCAAAGAGATGGTTGATTTGGTAGGCTACGAAATTATCTACAATCTATGAGCTATTTTAATAAATTTTTAATATTAATTTTTCGCATATCCAGAGTACTTTTTGCCCAGAACGTAAGCCTGGAGAAAAATTCGAGTTACCACCAAGTTTTAATGTGATGAGTGAAATAAACGAAGTTGCAATCAGTTTCCTAGATGCTAAAACTATTTCTGCATTTAATAGATACGCCGATCTCATCGATTACGTTCATATTTCTGATAGATATTCTGGGCCTAAGTCTCCCGAGTAAGATTTTGTTACATTGGCCATTTTTTAATCAAAATTTATCAATTAATTGGTCGTATTTATTTAAAGGGATAATCCTGGAAAACAGTTGGAATACAAGAGAATGTTCCTAATCGGATTTTCTATTCCTGATAATGGTAAATCGGCCGAAGAAGTCGCTGAACACATGTATCCCCTAATGACTCTAGTCTTTTATTGGTTAGAAAAAATTAAGCGTTTTAGATTAAGTAAAGAGGTAGGTAATCCATCGCTGTGCTGTAAGAGTTTTTCGAATTTTCCTAACTGAATTATTTTTGAATATTTTCAGGGAAAACAAAAAGCTGATAAGAATCGTACACGACTTGAAGAAGCGTTCCTAAAAACTACCCATTTGGCTAGAAACGAAGCAGCTGCAGCTCGAAGGGAAGAGAAGAAACGTAAAGAGAAGGAGAGGATTTTACAGGTATATTTTTCTATTCCTATTTTATTATAAGGCTTTAAAAAATTTTAATTTTTATAATTTATTATTCGATATTTTAGGAGGATGATCCTGACAAGCAAAGGAAATGGGAAGAAAAAGAAATGAAAAAGCAAATGAAAAAGAAAATTCCTAAAATGAAACAACTTAAAGTAAAATCCTTGTAATCAGTTTTGATTTTTCGTTGGTTATTCGTTAGCAATAAAAAGGGTATTTAGTTTATTATAATTATGAGTTTTATGACTTATTCGTAAATGTATTTTTGTTTGTTCAAAATTTAAAATAATTTTGGTGTGTTTAATATATATTTGTATGCAACTTTTTTGTAAATAATTTTGATTTTTTTCCACACTACGTAAATTCATTGCATCATAATGTATTTTCATTTCAAAATTCACATACAATTTAAAAAATTCCAGTATTACTTAACATATCACAGATTAAAAAATGATAAAATTATTGAAATTCACAGTAAGCATAACTACAAATTTAAAATAATGCATAAAAAAATAAAGCAGCCTTGTATAAATTTTTAAAACTAATAAAGCTCAATATAACCACAGCCTAAACGCATCTTAACTCCTAAGCGTAATTTCTTTTCTAAAGACTACTAACATTTATATTTATTACTGTCGATGTGAAATCAAAATGAGGTAAATTAACAAAATCAGCAATTATTACATTGACGCCATCCGGTCTCAGGCATTTCTGCTTCTTAATCCACAGCGATTTAATTTTCAGATCACATTCTATGCAGCACTTCTTCTTTAATGTAGATAATATATGGAAAGTTATAAACGTGGTAGACGGTGTAAATAAACATTGTGAAACGAATCCGGTATTTTCAGGACGAACTTTCAATGTTTGAGTAAGATAATTGTACAAATAATTTAAATTTGTCGTATTAGGCCACAGCGTTATCCATTTCGAAGAATGCCATAAACCAGATGTGAGGGGAATTTCATCACTTCGGTAGATTACGATCACCTGAAACAATAGATTTATGTATCGATTTTACACGCTGTGCAACATTGTTTTCTAGTTACAATATTTGCTTACTTGATGACGATTATTTTTCAGCCAATTCAAAGTGACATCGATAACATTTGTAGGCTCGGGACATAGCTTAGATTGAAAAATAGAATGGATTTTTTCAATCAATAATCTGTGATCCAAGGTTGTAAAATCGTAGATATGTTGAAAATCTAGAATAACGACTTCTTCAGGATGCTCATTCAAACATTCGTTTATCTCTTCTAGAGCATTTATCACTTCCATTCCGTAAAGACCATGACAAGCTAATAATTTTGATCCTTTTCGAGCAACTCGTATGTCAAAATATCTACGACGAAAATACAATTTATAAGCCACTATTCTGAATGACTCATAAAAGTATTTAGAACTTGTACCTGATGCCGATTAAAAACTGTTGCTTAATATCCAACGATTGGGTCACACACCAATTAAAAGTTATTCGTCTCATAAAACTGCCTAAGAAACGACCAAATATTTTAGCTATGTTGGGTGCATCTGGAGATAAACCATTGTGTCGTGTTATCGAATAAGACAAAGAGTCGTGTGAACCTGAAACGTACGAGTCGTTTTTTAAAATAAATTCTAATATAGCATCAGTTACAAACGATGAAATATACCTGGGATGGCTAGATAGCAAATGCTGACATCTTTGAGTTTAGGGGTTAGATCTCTCATCCAATTTGAATAGGTCAACGATAATTTTGGATCCATTTTACTAATCGAATTAACAAGTAAGTACGAATACGTAAAAAAATATAATCACACGAAAGATACGTCGAACTCTGTCTTTGTTCTAAATTACTAAACGATTAAATTTCGTATACCTACGCTGCTTCATAACGTCGATTGTTTAAAAGAAAGAAATGATAAAGCGTTTGTTTGTTTATTAATGTCAGTGTTGCACGTTACGACACGAAAAAAATTATAAAGACGAATTGAAGAAATATTTATCGTATTCTTCGTCAAATCGTACTATTTTTTCAATAAATATCGTATTAAATACGTTTTTAATCGAGTGAGGAGAATTTTAATACTTGAGAAGTTACTTTTGATCAACGAACGATGAAATATACAAAATAATTGCGAGTGTTTTGAATAACTCTCATATTGGATGAACTGAGTTATATTTTCACCATGTACAATGTATATGCTGTTCTCAAAACACCGAGTAAATTTTATCAACTTACTGAACCATGTTGATAACAAAATTACATTTTTAATTTATTTCCTTCTAAACCATAAGAATTTACGCTGCGTGATTTCGGTGTTCTGTCGTTGTCCCATTTATTCAATACACTTAGTTTCGGCGGTCACCATTTCTAAAAATGTCAGGAGAAAACACCACTAATAAAGTGATTCTAGTCACTGGAGGTACCGGTTTGGTTGGCAGAGCGATCAAAGCGGTGATCGAAGAAGAAAAAACCCCTAGCGAAAAATGGGTATTTCTAGGATCAAAAGACGGTGACCTGAGGTTGTATATTCGATGATCATTTCGACTTCTTGATTCATCGTGACACCATTCACTATGTATTTTTGTATTTGCAGCGATAAATCAGCAACTGAGAAAATATTTGAAACCCATAAGCCTACTCATGTTATCCATCTTGCAGCTATGGTTGGCGGATTATTCCATAACATGTCTCATAATTTAGACTACTTTGTTCGTATCCAATCCATACTTCGATTATTGTTTCACAGCATCAAGGAAATTGAAAATTCATAATTTTTTTTCATCTTTCAGAGGACCAATTTTTTAATCAACGATAACGTATTAAACACTGCATTTAAAACTGGAGTAGTAAAAGTAGTGTCTTGTTTATCAACCTGTATTTTCCCTGACAGAACTTCGTATCCAATCGACGAAACAATGGTGAAAATATTTCAACATACTCGCACATAATAAGATAACGCCACGTCATGAACATTTTCAATGGCGCAATTTACCTACTTAAATCTATTTATAGATACATAACGGACCTCCGCATGATTCGAATTTCGGATACAGTTACGCCAAACGAATGATAGATGTGTACAACAGAGGATACAATCAACAGTATGGTAAAAAATATACTGCAGTTGTACCCTGTAATGTATTTGGCCCCTACGACAATTACAATTTAGAAAGTAGTCATGTCATCCCAGGTCTCATTCATAAACTTTATAATGCCAAGAAACAAAGTAATTAGAAAAATATTTACATTAATTTATTAATACATTATTTCATATTTCTACAAATCAAGAATATATTTTCAACAGACGCAAAAGAATTTCACGTACTTGGCACAGGCAAACCTCTCAGACAATTTATTTATTCTATCGATCTAGCCAAATTATTTTTATGGGTTTTACGAAATTACGACGAAGTTGAACCAATCATATTATCAGGTTATAATTCACTATCATTTATTTTACTTTTGTGATGAAATTTTTGTAACAAAATTTGAATAAAAATTCCAGTCGATGAAAAAGACGAAGTTACGATAGCTGAGGCTGCAGAATTGATCGCAAATGCCATCGGATTTGAGGGAGAATTGAAATACGATACATCAGCAGGGAATGGTCAAATGAAGAAAACAGCTAGTAATGATAAACTGAGACGATTAATGAAAGAAAAATTCGAATTCACGCCGCTACCAGTAGCTATCAAAGAATCAGTAGATTGGTTTGTAAAAAATCAGGATATTGCGAGGTTATGAAGCATGTTCGAGTATTTTGATGATTAAATTTGCTCTAATTGTTATTATCAATGTTTTTTCAACAATAAATATATCATTTAAAAAATTATTTACTAAAAATGTAACGTCATATCTTACATAATTATACATAAAATGGGAAATTTTAATCTCCTAATTCACTCTTAGATTTGCCAGTTTGCTTGGGCATTTTTTTATTGGTCGAGTCTTCTAGTTCTTTGGCTTGATAGTAATGTGGAGCTACTTCTAATAGCCATTTACTTTCTATTTCTGTGCACTGAAAAATGAAGCAAAATAGTGAATAAGTTTTTTCTCAAGATCTTTTTTTTAATTGAAAAGTGATATGATCAAGTACCTGTCGCATGTATTCTTTCGTAGTAAATACTAATTCGTGATAAAGAATCCATCTTGGTAAAGACTCAAACATCGAACTATTTGGATGTATCAAAACAGTCTGATTGTGTTTCACTGATTTATAACTTCCACCTTTCGAAAGTTTGGCGACATGATAAAAATATCCGGCAGTTACAGTCTAAGGAAAAAATTAATTAGATTCGAAAACTTGAATGAATTGCGAAAAGAAAAATCGACACATACTTTTCGAATATTTACAGTTTCGTGCGGGTTTGAGACCATATCGACTTCTACTCGGGCTAATAAATTAACTAATTGATCTCGAACATCTCGAGCTCTTTTCATAGATCTGAAAAAATCGTCAGAATAGATTTAATAGGTACATATATAATTATAGGCTATCAATGTATTTACCTGTATTGGATAAAATTTTCATAACACCACTGTATACTGTAATCAGCATCAGCCCATTGGCTATAAATATTCAATAACATCAAATGATCTCCTCCAGGAGTATGAAAACTTTTTCTAGCAGTGTCAGCTCGCATAGTTTTATCCTTAGGCCTATAAAATATTGCACTGTTGACGCTCAACATAGCTGCTATTGATACGATTTCTTCTGAACATTTGAATCTGGAAAATTTTCCTCAAGTAAATTAATTATTCTGCATTCTTGGAAGAAAATGTTATTAGAGTGATTACTTTTCAGAGGCTAAGAGCATTTTTGACATCATGGGATCAACAGGAAGTTCGGCCATTCTTCGACCTAATTTTGTTAATGCACCTTTATGATTTAAAGCTCCCAAAGCATACAGTTGTTCTAATGCGATTACCTGAAAATAATTCGATAAATATTTTTCAAAAAACAAAATTGATAGATCCACTCTTCAAGAGGACGTATTGGTACATGGATATGTCTTTTTGAAATTCATAGATTTTCAAACGTTTAACAAAAATTCCCCATCGTTTTCATACTACCCATGAAACTATAAAACATAGTTTCAAGTCCACAATATCGTGATTTTTGAAATTTTCTTGAAATTTTCCATGCCCAAAAAGTCATTTGAATTTAAAAAAAAATTTCAAGTCCAAAAAAGTTTGACAAAATATCCAAAAATGATCGTAACGGATTTTCGTGATTGAATTTCATGATGGAATTTTTTTTGAAAAATTTTCAAAATCCAAGTCCAAGTACAAAAAGTTAGTAGAAATCTGAAAATTTTTCCAAATTCAAAAAAGTCCGACAAAATGTCTGAAAATCAACCTTATGTAAAAAGCTGGCTGACAAAATATCTGATCTAAACTTTCTTAAAATTTTTCAAGTTCAAAAAAGCCTGACAAAATGTCTGAAAATCAGCGTAATACCTGAAATTTTCTAAATCTAAGAAGTTGGCTTGACAAAATATTAGAAAATTACCCTGATTTCTAGAATTTACTTAATTCAAAGTCTCAATTATTTGTCTGACAAAATGTTTGAGAGTCAGCATTATCTCTGAAATTTTTTAAGCCCAAAAAGTCAATGGAAACCTGAAATTTTTTCAAAGTTCAAAAAAGTCAGACAAAATGTCTACAAGTCAATTTTCTAAGTTGAAAAAGTACTCATATAACTTGTTTGTTTGACAAAATATCTAAAAATTAGTGTTAGATAAAAAGTTGAAATTTTCCAAGTCCAAAAATTAATTTCAGTTTTTAAATGTTTTCTAAGTTCAAAAAAGTCTGACAAAATGTCTGAATGTCAATTTTTCAAGTTGAAAAAATTTTAATTATTTGTTTAACAAAATGTCTAAGATTTAGCATTATCTCTGAAATTTTTCAAGTTCAAAAAGTCAATGGAAATCCAAAAGAGTCTGACAAAATGTCTAAAACTCATCGTCAAGGAAATTTCTCAGGTCCATTAAGTTGAAATTTTCCAAGTCCAAAAAGGTCTGATAAAATGTCTAGAAAAAATTTTAATTGTCTGACAAAATGTCTAAAAGTCAGCATTATTTATATAATTCTATACTTTCAAGGAGGCAGAAAAATCTGAAAAAATTTTCAAATTCAAAAATTTCTGACAAAATATTTAAAATTTAAAAAGTCCAAATTATTTTTCTGATAAAATCCCTAAAATTCAGTATTATCTCTGAAATCTTTTATGTTCAGAAAGGCAATGAAAATTTGAAAATTTTTCCAAGTCCAAAAAAGTCTGGAAAAATGTCTAAAAATTCGAGTGAATTCTAATTTTTTTTAGTCCTAACAGTCTGAAGTGTTTGTCTAACAACTCTGAAATTTTCCAACCCCCAAAAAACAGAAATCTTAAATTTTTTTCAAGTTCAAAAAAGTCTGACAAAATGTCTAAAAGTCATCGTCAAAAAATTTCGTGACGGTTTTTCCGGACACGAAAGATGAACAAAATTTTAGGATTGACCCCAGCCGCAAGACATATCTATGCCAATAAATAGGCTCCGCATTTGCAATATTTCTCAATTAATTACCAAGCTTTCATGAGGAGGTGGATCAAGGAAATCAAACTGTATAATGTTATTAACACCAAGAGCTTTTAAAATGAGTACGACGTTTCCCAAGTTTACTCTTTGTATTTCCGGCACAGCATTATCTTCGAGTTCATGTTTATAAGCCCAAGCTGTATACAAACGGAAACATTTTCCAGCAGCTACTCTACCAGCCCGACCAGCTCTTTGATTAGCACTTGCCTATGAAATAAATTTCACGGTGTTAAAAAATACCATAGGAGAATAGGTTAATAAAAGTGAAACGAATTTTACAACCTTCGAAATAGGAACTACGGTCAGAGTCTCCATACCAGTACGAGGATTATAACTGTTCTGCTTGCAAAATCCAGGATCTATTACGTAAATGATGTTATCGATGGTTAGAGAAGTTTCGGCGATATTTGTTGCTAAAATAACCTGAATGCAAAAAAGTTTGATTATGATTAGATCAGAAAATTATCGATGAAAAGTAATGATACGGTAAGTTTCTGTCACCTTTCGAGCATTCGGTGGAGTGGGTTCGAAAATTTTAGATTGCATGTCCGTCGGTAAATTAGCATAAATAGGTAACACAAGTAGTTCTTTAATTTGTGACCCTAGTTTTCTAGTTCTTTCCAGAAGTAGTTCTTGACAGGTTTCAATTTCCTCTTGACCAGTTAAAAATACTAAACAATCGCCTAAAGGTTGTGTCAGATGGATCTGCAAAACGGAAACGACGCACGCGTCAATATAATCTGCTTCCGGTCCTTTGGTATAGAATATATCAACGGGGAATCTTCTACCTGAAATGAGAATCAATTCATATTATAAATAAATTCAACGAATTATAAATAAACTAAGAACTGATCAATGACCTGGAATTTTTAAAATAGGAGCATCGTCAAAAAATTCTGAAAATTTAGCCGCATCTAAAGTAGCACTAGAAATTAATAATTTTAGATCTGGTCTGAATCGTGCTACATCTTTCACCAATCCGAACAAAATATCAGTATGGAGGGTTCGTTCGTGAGCTTCGTCGACAATCATGACGCTGAAAATAACTGAATTATGAAAACGTCGAATTGAAATAAATCGAATTGATTAATGTATTTTACCTGTATGATTCTAAATCAGGTTCAGATAAAAATTCTCTATGTAATGTACCATCGGTCATGTATTTTATTATAGTTCTTTCTGATGTGCAGTCTTCAAAACGTATACTGTAACCAACCTATAATACAGAAAAAATATTAGAATACCTGAATCAGTCGAGATAATAAACAAAAAAAACTCGAAAACAGAATCTTCTTACTTCGTTACCCAATTTGACTCCCATTTCAGCTGCTACTCGAGCTGCAACCGACATAGCAGCAACTCTTCGAGGTTGAGTACATCCTATTTTCTTTTTATCTTTTGTGTAGCCAGCTTCGTGTAAATATTGAGGGATTTGTGTAGTTTTTCCGGAACCAGTTTCTCCTTCGATGATCAATACCTGATTACAACGATAAAAATTCAATCAGAATTGATCATAAAATGATAATTTATAATTAAAACAAAAATATACCAACTTGATGTTGAGCGACAGCATCAATAAGCTGTTTTTTGAATTTATAAACCGGTAAGCTACGTTTGGTTTCCTCAATACTCAGTTTTTTCAATTGTTTTTCGGTCAGCTGAGGTTTTTTCTAAAATAAAAACACATCGAATATATCAAAAACATTTCTAGTGGGTTTACGTCTTTGAAAATTTATGATTTTACCTCTTCTTCGGTTCCAATAATTTTAGTCAGTTGTTCAAATTCCACTTTACCGCCAAGAATTTCCAAATGATCGTCGATAATCAGCTCATAATCCTGTAGCGAATCTTTTTTATTTTTTGCTCCGAAACGGAATCTGGCAGAGGACATTTGTTCCTCTTCCCATTTCTTCTGCTCATAATGAGGCATTTTTTCTCTTTCATCGACTTCTTCATAGTCTTTTGTTTCCTGAACAGGCGATATTTTGTATTATTTTGCAAAAAAAAAATTGTATCTAATAAGAATGAGAATTTGTCATTTATACTACTTCATTAATATATTACATTAATGAAACAAAGTAGTAAAAATATTCAATGTTGTCCACAAGCGAAACCAAGTAATTCATGATGAAATCAATTAGCATTATTATGGACGAATAAGGAACAATACATCAAACGTCAATTTACTTTTTGGTCTTCAGGCATACGATAACGCTTGATGCGTTCCAGTTCACGAGCCTTTTCATGTTCTTTGGCGATCTCGAGTACTGTTTTCTTATAGTCACGATTCTTCTTTTCAGTTTCTGTTAGTCTACAAATCGAAAACAGGCAGTCAAGTGAAAGTAACAGCTTTAACAGGAACTTCATTGGTGATATCGAGCTATCAACTTACTCTTCGTCATCAAATAAATATTCATCGTCAACTATATCCTGCTCAAGTTCCAATACTTTATCTTCTTTTCGTTTTTCCAAGTATTTCCTACGAGAATCAACACGAAGCTTGGGGATAAGTTTCTCACGATCTTTTTCATTCTCAAGTTTGAGCCTTTTGGCAGCTTCTTCGTATGCTTTTTGATCTAAATTAACCCGATTGATTAATACGAAAATCATTTAAAATGATAGCAGATTTTGCAATGTTTGATTACCTGATCGAGCGGCCACTTTTCGTGTGATTCCTTCATCGCGCTTTTTTAATCTTTCGACAAATTCATCCCTTTGTTTTCGATCTTCCTCGCTGTCAGAACCACTTCCCATTTTAGCAACACTTTAATTGAAGTAAAAATATAAATTTAAATATTGAAATTATTATGAATTAAGTACTTTGCAATCGTTATCAATCTTTGAAGTTAGAAATTTGAAATTGAACAACACCTGAATCGTTCGAATGGATTTTGTGGTATCCCATCCGACATGTACTCAGTCTCAGTGTTGCCTAATAGGGAACCGAAGCGTGTAAGAAGTAAGAGGAATACGTAAGAAGTGTGCGCGAACGTGAATGCTTCTGCGTAAACTCATCGTAAACCCGTAAACAAACATTTGGTCCAAAAGAAGTAATGTAAATGTGCAGCTATAGTAAGCGTGAAATGCTCCTTCAATTTTCTTTAAATTTATTTCAAGAATTTTAATGAAAAAGAAATATGTTGAAGAAGGACAACTCTTTTCCGACATATATCATTTTTATCAATATTTCGAAAAAATTATATTACATGTTACAAAAGATGATGGTAAAACCGTGATATTATGATCAATCAATATGAAATGAATACATATACACTGCCAAATTATGCGAAGTTCAGATCATTCATATGTCTTCCTTTCATTTCCGTGAAAAGAAAATTGCCCCCGCCATTTGCGCAGCAAAATAGTGGATTATGCATTTGATAGTATCCAGAAAAATAATAATACAATTATACACGCAATTTTAATCAAATTTCATTTCGTATACTATGCATAGTTCAATAAAGCGTTCTAGAAATATCTCGAAATCATAATTTCGGTGTCGATGATGGCAGATCTACACGGTAATAAGGGAATCCAGTATCCAAATTCTTTTCTTCCTCTTCAACGGGCTCGATGAAGTCGAGAAATTTATTCAACGTTTCGAAAATTTCATCCTTAAACAGAATGTATAGATTGTACTGATTGACTCTAATGATTCAATATAATAGGGAATTGAGTAATTCTCACATCCGGTTTGGTGAAACTACCGCATATTGTCCATCCAGAAGGATGTTCTCTCACATTCATACAAGCATCAAACTTTCGAACAGTGATCTGCTCAAAATCAGAGAATCCTGAATCTGGATTATTTTTTTCCTTCGTAACGGCTTCAGCTTCAGTTGAGATGATGTCCATTAAATTCAAACTTTCGAAGACTTCATCCTTAAACAATTAGTGTGAAGAATCTAGTGACCGACACTAACGACTTGTCAAGAGTGAATAAAATAATGCTTACAACAATTATGTCATCTGCATCTTCCATTATCGATTCGGCTTCACACCAATCAATGGGCGAAGAGTTTCGTAACTCATCTTCTTCAATAACTTTATGATTAATATCAATTCCGTTCTAAAATGAAAAATCGTTTGGAATAGAACAGGTCAACCTGGTTTTATTTCATAAGTTGTACAACTTACTCGTGTAGTCTTTGAATCACCTAAACATTTGAAACATTTAGCATTCATTTCCTCCAAATATGAATCTTCCATTAATGTTCCATCTGGGTTTTCTAACATTTTGAAAATGTTAAGTATGAATGATAACACAATTCTAAATATTTAAATTTAATATGTTTTATAGCTGAAAGCTGACGAAAAAGCTAAAATAAAACGGCAATTTAGCTATCATTCATTTCAAAAGTCAAATGCCTTGTAGCTTCGTATTTGTTTTGTTTATTTAGAAGAGTTGACGTCATCACTCATATCACCTGGCACCTCACGTAGGTATTCAACCTTACTTTCCCCTACTTCCTCCCACCCACTCCAACTAGTCTATACTGGTCTATACTATCCATATTATCCTCATGTTCGTATCGTTCATCTATGTCCAATGTCCATCTACATAAATCCAATCTAAAATGTTCAACAATATTGTTTGTTTTAAAAAAAATGACATAGAAAATGATAACTAAAATTACATATTATTTAAATTGATAGAAACGTCGAACGGTCCACTAGAGAAGGTAAAAAAAGTAAAAAGCACTTCACATAAGCAATCGCGATAAGATGAAAATTTTATCGAAAGCTTTTACGACGACTTCGTATATTTTTTGAAATTTTTGCAGAATACGGAAAGGTTAGCATAAATTCTACAATAGGTAATTTTCATTAAGTAACATAGGAACCTTATAATAAATTCATAATAAATTATACGCTTAGATATATGTGTAGGCCAATGTAGCAGCACCTACAATGAAACATGATTAAGATTTCGATGTAAAGTATACTACATGTAACATTATTTTAATTCAAAACACTGTTTCAGTTATTCAAAAAAGTTACGTACGAAGTTTAAAAAAATTCCTCAAATCATTTAAAACTTTTTTTCCTACTTCATTTTTGATATGATTTAATTGGATATACATTTTTTGATAATTTCGAGTAGAGCTACCAGTTTTACTTTTTAATACTTTCATTTGTTGATTGTAGTCAACTACGAGACGAATATCTCGATTGGGTTCGAAAGGAGTTTCTCTTTTTTCACAAAGCTCAAACGCTTCATTTTCGCATAAAACTGCGATAATAACAGCACTACCACCAGACAAACACTTCACATTCAGCTTATATTCGTATGCGAAACGTCTCACATCCATCTCACTACGTGGAAACGGAGTATTTATTTTCAATCGGTTCACGGTTGCTGATGAAGAGATTTCTCTTGCTGAGTGAATAGGCCTAATTGTGGATCCAAATATAGCAGCTCCTCTTGCCACCGCATCCATACATTCCTCTTCGGAATAACGTATATTTGCCTTTTCAAAAATTTTACTAATGAATGTTCGTACCTAAAAATCAATACGCATAAATAAAGAATATGTTACAGAATTAATATGATAATTGGGTACCTACCGGCGGTAGCATGGCGGTACCACCAACTATGATAACTTCGTCAATGTCATTAACGTTGGTTTGCGATACTTCCAGTATATATTCACATATTCTTCTTGTGGCACTAATATGTTGTGATATTCTTCTATAAAATTCTTTTCTATCCAACTGAAATGTGAAAAATTTGATTAAAGAAATATCGTATTTTAGCTTTACACAAGTGCATGAATACATTTTATACGCATTTAGGTGTTAGATATTTTACTTTTATCATAATAAATTCTACTTCTCCATTCGATGAAATTGTGTAAAAACCAACGTTGGCTTCGGTACAATACAGAAAACTGATTTTGGCAAATTCAGCTGCTCTTTTGATGCACTGTTTAAAATTCACATCTTCTATTAAATCCGATCCAGTCTGAAAAATAATACGATAAGACTAATTAGAGATAGGTACATATCAACTTATATGGGGTATGAAATGAATAATTAATCTATAGCTTACTATACGCTGTAATTCATTTGTGAAATAATTTTGAATAGTTTCATTTAACAAATCTCCACCCAAAGTTACATTATGAATGGAAGTTCTCACTTCAATATTTCTGTTTGTAATGTCTAAAATTGTAAGTTCGAGAGTGGCGCCATAATCAAATACGAATATTCTATAAACATTTGAAATAAAATAATTAATACCTATTGAATTTAAGTTCATTAAGGTGAGTACCTAGCCTATAGTATAATTAATAAAAACGAAAATATTGAACCTTTTACGATTGTTGTTAGTTTTAAGTGAAGTGAGCGATCTTGTAATAGCTTCCGGTGCTGATATTACTTTTAAGACTTTTAATTCAGCCAGTTCTGCCGCTACTCTGGTAGCTTGAATTTGTTTTTCTTTAAAGTTTTGTGGTACAGCGATAACAACATATTCCATCATTTTCTTAACGTTGATGGCACATAATTCTTTGGCCTTTCGGAATAGAATTGCAGTAATCTGCTCTGGTACAAATACTTCGTTACGAAGATCACAAGGGAGTGCGATACATCCGTATTCGGATTTGAAAACTTCATATGTCAACTTTTGTCTTCTGTAATATTATTCATATTATTCATAACTAACATTTTTCTAAATTTCGCCGAATCGTAAATAAAAGGTTTACACTTACAAAACAGTAGCAGATATTTCATCATAATCTTTTCCCAGCAATCTTCTGGTTGAGTGGTATCGTTTGGATCCTGCAACTACAGTTTCTTCTGCAGGAAATCCAGCTAGGCAACAACCATCTAAAAACAATGCTCATTTTAATAGCTGGACAAGTACAAGTACTAAAGAATTGTTAACTCTTATGCGTACTTGTAGTGAATAATACAACCGAGGGAATGCTTACAACTGTATCTGCTACAGGTGAACTTTGTTGGTGGTTTACAATAGATACTCGGATGAAATCAGTTCCTAAATCGATGCCAAATATATCCTAAACATAAAATAATATCATATAATACAGACACTCATCTGATTTTCTGTTATGTTACGTTATTAATTACCACTGGTAAATCCTTCAAATTTAATGTATTGACACCGGATTGTTTACTCGAAGATGACATGGTTCGAAAACAGAAATAAAGTATTCACTAGAATTTTATGTGAAATGAGAGGTAATTATCAATTTATATGGTGAATACGAATGATTTTCTTATCATTTTTAGTGTCTGTACTGAAGTAGTGTACATACAAAATCATGCAGATATTTTTTTATTGTGCACGTAGAAACTGGAAAATCAAGCATGTAACGTACCCAGAAATTGTAACAGTAATTACAGCAATAGTTACACCGAAAATCTGTCTTTCAAGACTTATCTAACATTTTCGAGAGAAAAAAAAATATAGGACAGAGTGAAAAACATGGTTATTTTATTCAATTGATTTAAACATAAAAATTTGATATGCTTATAGTAATATTACAAATTTTTTAATTTGCGAGGTGGAGGTTTCTTTCTAATAGGATCTGGAAGAAGCATTGAACCAGTCAGAATATTATTTTTACCCTCTACTCGAACAATCACATCGGATAAGGTTTTTCTCGGAATCTGAAACATCAAGCAATTTAACGAATTGAAGTTTAACAAATACAATTACACATAAAACCTTCAATTTAAGATCATACTTTGTTCGACTCGTGAGTTTTCTCTTCTTTTTTACTGCTTGCAACTTCTTGCTCTTTAGGTGTATTCGTATCTTCGCTTTTCAAGCTACGGAATAAAAATGTATTATGACATTTACAAAAGAAAACACGAATAAACAATCGTAGGTTTTCGAAGTACTTACCTTATGAGAGAATAAATTTCATTATATGATGATATTATTTGATCATCAATCAGATCGCTAGATTTACCAAGCGACAATTTCTCACTGCTTTCATTAAACATATTAGGTAATAAACTATCGTGAAACTCCGGAGTTTCGATATTTTCTGAAAATAAAAACGAATACGAAATTTAGTAAAGATGACCACTTTTTACAAAGTGGAAAAAGAAACAATAAAATTACTTCTTGAAATTACAGCCCCATCTAATTTATATTCCGCTATTTCGGTATCTTTTTTCTTCAAACAAGTTTTCAAATATTCTTTTTGTTGTTGCAAATTTTTGATGATTAGCAATAAAGGAGATACGACCATTTCAGAGAACTGCGAATAATAAAGAAAATACAGCAGTATGAATTTGAGTTTTATAGAATACGACATAACCAATTTGATCAACTAACATTTTCGCTGTTTGCTAATTGAAAATCAATGTGGAAGCTGAATTTAATACCTCCGAAAGTGGAATCCAAAACCAACCGATTTGAATTTAAACTCCAATTTACATCAGTTCTACTGACATCGAGTAAATTCAAACTTTCGCATAGTACTGTTTCATCATCAGCTTCAAGCCATTGATTGATATCCTGTGAAGTAAAATATATGGTATATTGTAACAGAAATGACAGGAAATTGTATACTTGAAGTGGACTTACCTTGCATTGATTAACAATTTGCTCTTTTGACTTCTCTACGTACCATAGTTTACAGAAATCAGTCAAGTAAAACTTATACAGAAGACCAGCTTGCTGTATTTGGATGTTTAGAAAATAATCAATATCGTTAATTTTCTTTGATTTCCACATAATTAGCAAATTTAAACCAAAATTCTAGATTTTTCGTATAAAAGTTGTCAGTTTTTTCAAAATTTCAAATTTTTATTTTTTACGGTGTGATAAGAATATTTTAATAGCGGATATTTTGATTCATTTCTTTTTGATTTATGATTCGAATCATTCGCGAACTATTCTGCAGTGTGACCATTTCCTAATTTCAAAAATTGAATGCTTCCGCGTCCGCATCCGCGTTTTTTGTTTTTTGAACTTTTATCAAAATCAACGGTTTTTCGATTTCTTTTTTGTTGGTAGTGCGCTTTTTTTCATCTTAAAAAACACATAAATGAATAAAATTCACGATAATATAACAATAATTAACGTTGTTAAAGAATTAATGAAAATTCGTTTGTAGTATTGTTCTTGTTATTGTCAATGAGTAGAAACCGCAACGAATCTGTTATCAATGAATACTTCAGAATTTAGTTTATTTTCTAAATCAAATTGTAATCGAGTTCCAGAATGCAATTCATTTGTTTCCGAAGAATTAGAAGCCGAAGAAGATGAAATACGCCGAAACGAAGAGGTAATATTAAAAACTTTCATGTACACAACTAAATAATAATGTTCTCAAATTCGTTGATCATTTTTGCTCGTGTAGATCAGAGAAATGATGCACAATGCTTTCGATGACTTAGATGAAGATAATCAGTCAGTCAACAGCAGTTCATACTTAGCTTCTTTGAGTGGTAAGGTTGGTTTTCAATTGTTATCTTACTATAAAAAAACATTTAGTATTATAGTATGCATCTTTCAGGTTGTTGTAATAGTAAAACTACTCATTCAGAACCTTCTCCTTGGAATTATAATCCAAACTTCAATGAGAATCGTATAAATACTTCGAATAATCATAACCATTTGCAAACAGGTGAGCTTGGATTATTTCTATTCATTCGTATAAACCCATACCCAATTTCGAATATATTTATTCATGTTATGAACATTTTTCAGAAAATGACCACTCGCAATATTTAGCAAAAATTCAGAAATTGGAATTAGAATTAAGCGACCAGCAAAAACATTTCAAGGAAGAGAAAAGTAAATGGCTGGAAAAATTTTTTATCGAAGAAGAAGAAAAAAAATTAGCTCAAAAAAAGTACGAAGAAGTACACAAATTATTTTGTAAGTTAATTTCAATTGGTTTAATGATGGAGGTTATAGATTGTGAATGAAATGATTTACTTTTTTTCCAGATGAATCTCAGGTCATGTTGTTACAGCGAGAAAATGAATTGAAAGATTATCAAGAGAAATTGGAGCACTGCGAAGCAGAGAAAGATAAAGTTGGTTGATGTTTTTGGAAATATTTTATACAATGAAATCGTATTTTATTATTTTTATTTCATTACAGGCTTTGGAAGAAGTGAAACTGTGCCAATTGACGATCGAAGAACTAGAGCAACGTTTGACATCTCAAGAGAAAAAAAATCATTCCAAGGAGGAAGAAGTTGATAATTTGAAAAGAAAATTTTCCTCTAGCGATGAAGAAAAATTTTCTAGTTATCGAAAAGAAATTCAAAATTTGAATGATAAAATGACTTTAAAGGTGACAAGTCGAATATTTTTCAATATTTTAAATTTTTTTAAAAAAAAAAAAGAAAAAGGATTGACTTGATTTTTTGTCAACATAGAATAAGAAATATCAAGATTTAGAACTACAATTGCAAGAACTGCAACAGCTTCATAAATCGGTTATTTCTGAGAAATCTGACGTGATTGCGAAACTAAGCTCTAACTTGGAAGAATGCCAGTCTCAGTGTCAAAAATTGATGCTAAATTCTGATCGTAAATTGGATAAGGATAATTCCGGTACACCACGAGTTTTAAATGAATTTGAAATTACTGCACCTTTATCTTTCTCGGTTCATTTTTCTTAATTTTTCTTACTTTTATCAGAATCTCGTCAATCTTTACCTGCCAATATGAGAAATGATTCAAAATTATTCGAAGAATTGTTTCAAGCTTATGCTGCTGTCAAAGGAAAAAGTTCAGAAATTAAATTTCTACAAGAACAACTAAAATCGTGTGTCAATCAAATCAAATCTGGTAAAGAAATAGAATCTCAAAATGTTGCAGATATTCGCACTCTGAAAGTAATTACCTCATTTATATTTTATTTTCATTTTCAATATTTTGTCTTATCGTTTTTTTTTATTTCGTAGGAGAAGCTGACTGATTTGGAGATGAAAAACGATCAACTCGTTCGAGAAAATCGACAACTAAAGAGTGATAAATTAAATCCAGAACTCGAAACCAACGTTGACCAATCAGATGGTGAAAACACTAATCTTAAGTATGTTATAATTTTTCTTCGATTAATTTTACTTCCTTAGTGTACCATTCTTGAAATTATATTTTTCTATTTTCAGTAAAAAATTGGAAATTAGCATGGACCAGTGTAATAAACTTAAAAACTTGTATTTAGAAGCTTCCACTGATAAAGAAAAATTATTATTTCAAAATCAACAACTTCAAACCGATGTTGATAAACTGAAAAGTGAAAATGTGGTCTTGAATGAAATCGTAAAGACCCTAAATAACGGTATATATTTTTTTATTGCTGATACAAATGTTGATTGTTTACTTATTGTACATTTTTTTCCAGATATGCCTCTTGTTCCGGTGCATTGCGACAGTTTTGCTCAGGAATCGATGTATCTGGAATATTGTCCTCAAAATAATGTTAGTATTTTATTTAATAAGTAATATGACGTAAACAATGTATTAATTATTACGATCTTTTCCAGAGATCTAAACAAATAAATTCATCAGTGGACAATGAAATAGAAGCTTTAAAGAAAAAATTGATAGAATGTGAAGACCAATTGAAAAACAATAATATACAGCACGCCAAACAATTAGAAGTATTACAAATCGGAATAAAAGATTACATTTCTAATACTGAAACTCAGCATCAACAGCAACTAAGTTCGTCATATTCAAATCGCATTATCAATCATCTTTTTTTTGAAAAATTACCTAATTTAAAAATCTTGCAGTTAAAATGGAAGAAGAATGTGCAACAAAAATTTCGCAACTCGAATCCAAGCATAACGAACAATTCGGTCAGTTTGAAACTGAATTCAAAGAACTCGTACTGAAGGTATCGACCGAAGAAATTAAACACTTGTCGAATGTTTTTCAAAAACATTTCGACGACGTTTCCGAAACAATGACTCGCCTACGAAATGAATTAGAACATAAGACCAGATTGGTAAGAAATCTGTCTATTTTTTCCTCGTATCTCACAAATTCGTACAAATTTTTCATAATTATTTTTTTCAAAGGCTGCAGTTTCCAGTAAACAACTTGAAAGTGCAAAAGAAGAAGTACAAAAACGTGACCAACTAATAGAAAATTTGAAATCGAAATACGAAACCTCCTCTGCTAAATGGAAAGAGCAGGTATCTATCACAAAATATTCCAATAGCTACACTGATCCAATTTTTACACTTTTTTTTTTGTTTCAGATCAACTCGATGAATGAGAAACACGAAAAGCTGTTATTAGAAGTAGACAGAATATACACAAAGTATAAAACAACTCGTAAAGTTGCCATCGATTTAAGAGAACTTCTCTTCAAGTACCAAAAATTCTACGCGCAAACCTTGAATGAAATTCAAAACCATTTGAACGAAACTTTAGACTGTAAATCAAAAAACGAAAAAAGTATTACTAAACTTGATATCACAAAAGAAGATTTGATTGTTCCAAACGAAGAAATTAACGCGGCCATATTTGCTATTAAATCGCAACTCGAGAGTTTAAAGCATTGTAAATAATTTTTATGTTAGATTCGCATGTGATATATGTTACCATGTTGGATTGACTTATTTTCTAAACCCATCTTGTCTTCTGTTTTATTTTTCTATAATATGATTGTTTGATGTAATTTTTGACAAATTTTCGCATTTGTTTTCATCTACTGTAAATTCAGTATTTCATAATATGAAAGTATTAGATTTTATCTATCATTTTTTTTTACAAATGTATTTTCTACGTAATTTATTTCCATGTTTGCCAATTTTGATCTCCCTGTATAATGAAGACTATTGTTTGTTTTAGTAAATATATTATTCTTTTGATAAATTCGTTTTAAATTTTACGATCGCTGTGTTCTATTTGAATAGAAAATTTAATTTCAGGATTGAAAATTGAACGTCTTAAAAATTTTCAAGCTAGACAAGTTCCAAGATGAGAGCTGGAATTGAATGAATGCATGCTAGAGGCATAAATTTCGGAAAAAAACATTGCAGAGTATTGAATAAGTCAATATTTCGATCTCTTTCAAATATCAATACAATCTACCCATAAATGACGCTCTCATATTTTCAGAAATAAACTTCAATCGTAACAAATTCCCTATATCAACGAAAATTTAAAAAAAAAATTAATAAACTCAATTCAAAAAATATAATTTATACCCAAAAAATAAAAATGGCACTGAAAAAAATTTAGAAATGTATTCATAAACACTACAGCTCATATCGACATCATTATTTAATACGAGACGCTCCACAATACATCAATTATTGATCACGATATTTCAGTAATTATCTAGCCGTTGACGCAACAAGGTAATACAAAAATAAATCAGCGAAATTTTCGCATCATGTACGTATTACGCAATAATTCATTTATTAGAAAATGATTATTCATGAAAAAGTGTACAAAGATGGTTAAACTTTTATTAATTAGGCCATTCTATTATCCCCACACCGGTATAATAAATTATCAAAAATACTACACAGAAAATAATAATCCAATTTATTTAAAGATTCCTGGTAAACATTTATAATACACAAGATACGTATTAAAATATACATAAAACGCCGATAAATTTCGGAAATTCTTTCATCGATCAGTATTACCAAATGTAAGATGGTCGCCGAATCAACACCCTATTTCAATTTAATAATTTCGCTCGTATTTGGTCCGTTCAACATGAATAAAAAATTAATATTCGATCAATTCAACTCGTACATTTATTTCAACACGTTTATTTCGCTTAAAAATATAGAATAAAAATTAAACATTAATGTACTCACCGATTTCCGCATATTTCAAATAAATGAACACTAGAAACGGAAACTTCGTAATTGGTCTATTTTAAATACGATGATGGTACATTGTACAAATCTGATTGGTCGATTCGAATTCACAGTCGTTTCCCGCCAACAATTGTTCAATACGGTTGTATGGTAACCCCCTCCCGAATATAACGCGAACCGTAAGGAACTCTACAATACTTCGTATAGTTCGCCCTCCTCTTTCCCCTAAATTGTGTCAATTCGTCGCTGCGTGTTAACTCTCAGCCTCTCACGCCGATTGAGTCTAGTTTTTTTTGTTTATCTGTATTTTGATCGTGTTTTTAATAAAATTAACTTATTTAATACAACTTTAATTATGGAGAAACGTATCGAATTAGAGAAACGAGGACGAGACGCCAAGGAAGTAAGTAAATAGCTTGTAAATATTCGTTAATGACGAAAAAATTTCGCCAATTTCATGCTGGAGGTTTTTCGTAAAAATTCACGCGTTGATTAATAAGCGATAGTTATTACGCGAGTGATTAATCTTAACGTATTAGTAATAATCGATTACCAACTAAGAGTAGTTTATTTGGAGCTTTTTTGGTGCTAACTTTGTCGTCTGAATGATTCAAGGTACGAGCAGTTTAGCGGTTTACTTTTCTATTTACATGCTTTATTACATGTTTCCATGTGATAATTACGTAGTGTCGAAGTAGTTCGTACGAGTTCGAATTAGATTCAGTGTTTTATTAACAGATTGAATGTGTGAATTATCTTGTAATAAGATAGACGTTAGGTTCAATGATACACCACATAGTACCGTGTTTTAAGCACGTTACTTGTGTATTGATTACAAACAAATCACCTGTCATTAAATTGGCGCAACATTTTTATAATTGAGATGACTGCGTATAAAAGAATAATATAATATTTGGCTTGGGTTATGTCTTCGAAGATGTTTAACTATTTCGCCTAAATAATCCATTTTTAAATTCGGCTGATACGAAGTGTAATAAACATTGTTATGGTTAGAGTCGATTGATAGATATGGAATGGTCGAAAAGCAGCCATTTTTAATTAATTGTACATCTCGTCGTCGATATTCCGGATTCGGTATAATTTATACGTATTAAATTGTTAATATTTGCAGCGCGGGTACCATCGTATTGTTGATAATTATATAAACAATGGCGCGTGTCATGAGGTTAATTTTAAAGGTAAAACATTTCAAGGAACGCGACGACAGTGTTGCGACCATCGTTTTACCTCCGTAATGGCTAAACTGTTTATCAGCGGTTTCGTACGTTGTTTAGGCTAGTGTGTAATCAGTGTTGTTGTTTTTTTTAATATAAAATTTTCTTTCGCACCAACACTCTAGGAAATTTCGCTGTACTCGGGTTTAAAATCGAGCCGTCTTTTTATTCGTATTTTCACTAACTGGTGGGAGGATATGTCGATCGCCCTTAATGGTACATGAATTACGCCGGTTTTTCGTCGTTCATTGCGTCGCTATCTTTTCGGATTCGCCTCACTTTTCGAGCTTTTTTAACCCATTCTTTAGCGCAATTTGTAGGTCGCCGAACTGGTACGCTTTTTTGGATACAGTAGCCTGGTTATTTCAAGTCCAAGTTCAAGTTCAAGAGTTAAACGTTTAGCATTTGCTAAATATACCATCGTGAGGATAAAACTCTAGCATATGAGTTATCGTAGAATATAATTCGCCATGAAAAATGTACTTTATCGATTTATTCTCTATTCGCCTACGTATTCTAATAATACGTTTTTTTTTCAGATTATCGAGCTTTGCTTGGATAATTGTCGGAGTCCTAATATTGTTGGATTAACCGATGAATTCGTCAATCTAGAAACTCTGAGTTTATCAAATGCCGGTCTCACCAGTCTCAAAGGGTTTCCAAAATTACCGAATTTAAAAAAGGTAATGAATCGAATCGCTATTTTCATTTCGACCAAATATTTTAATTTTAATCAATTTTTCAGTTGGAGTTGAGCAAAAATAGAATTTCAAATGGATTGAGTATTCTGCAGTCGAGCCCCAAATTGAGTTATCTTAATTTAAGCGGTAATAAAATTAAAGATTTGGAGTCCTTAGAACCACTGGTGAGTATTCGTCTGTCGATAATTTGCAAACCATTTTGCAAAGTTCTAATAAAGTGTTGCCATTGCAGAAAGAATGTAAAAATTTGAAAATCTTGGAGATCTGCGGTAACGAAGCTGCATCGATTGAAAGTTACAGAGAAAAAGTGTTCAATCTCATTCCACAATTGAAAATCGTCGATGGGTAGGTTCAATCAGCATTAGGCTTGCGATCAAATCACCCTTACTAATGATATTTTTCATGTAGGTATAACGCTAATCAAGAATCCGACGATAGTGAAGTCGACGAAGAGGAAATTAACGGTAATGGTGAAGAAATCAGTTTCGATGGAGAAGATGGTACGGATTCTTGTAACTAATATAGAAGATATCAAGACCTATCTTGATGAATTGTTTTTTATTGCAGATGATGACGATGACGAAGATGGTGATGAGGAAGGAGTCGATGAAGAAGACGATGGTGATGACGGCGAAGAAGCCGAAGAGGAAGACGAAGACGATTTAGGTCTCGAAAGTGTATATAAAGAAAATTTAGATGTAAGTTGATACGAAAAAATAATCAAATTTTAGTAAATTATTACGAATTAACGTTTTGAATAATTGAATTGCAGGAGGAAAGTGAAGGCGATGATTACGATGTCGAAGGAGACGGTGAAGACGAAGAAGATGGCGTTGAAGAAGAAGAAGAAAGCGAGAACGAAGGCGAAGATGAAAAAGAAGGTAAAGCTTGCTCAAAGTACATAGGCCGAAACATTAAATAACTTTTCGTACTTAAACTTTTGATTGTGATTTACAGAAAGCGTGGTACGCGGTAAAAAAAGAAAACACGATGATGAAGATGAAGGAGAATAATGTACTAATTAGGTTTTAGGTTTTATGTTAAAATTTTTATCAATTAAAGAACTAAATTTAATTTTAATTAAAAACAATTACGTTATTTATATCATAATAGGTAGATATTCAGACAATCGCATGAACACTTTGAATGCTGGTCTCAGTAATTTTATGGCATTTACATCGTTTGAACTGTGTTCTCGGTTTTCTATCATTCTAGTGAAGTCCTCGAACATGAATAAAAATAATTTACTTGGAAAATTTTTTAAATAACTACAATGAAGTTGGTTTTGTGAATAAGATTTAACGATAATATGTTGCACATCATTTAAATTTTGTTAAATTTTTAAATTAAATTTCGCAGTTTTGTTACGAGTGTTTTTAAATGCATATTGTTTTTTTTTTGTTTATTCAATTAATCGTAATTTATTTATTATTTTTTTTGAATAAATGTTCCTGACTAAATCGAAATTGTTCTACTGTGGAATGTTATTTTATTTAAAGACGGGTTTTATCATTGATGTAATTTGTCATAAAAGTTCAATTTTTTTAAACTGTACGAAGCACATGTTACGAAGTAGTTGATCGTGGTGCATTTTTTGTATTGGCTTCTTGTAATCACCATTGTTGATACCTATGAATTTTGTTAATATTTCATTTTTATTTAAAATCCATCGTTTTTAATTTATTGAATGTAAGGTCCAGTTTGGTTTTGAGAACTTGTAAGATTGAGTAATTAAAAGCTTTAGGTTAATGTTTTTATTATTTTGTTTTACAAAAATGAATTATTAATTGTATCATCTTTGTACAAATTTGCAACATTAAATGAACCAATAAAAAAAAAGTGCAATGTTTTAAGAAATTTTTTATGTCTAGTTTTTTACTGGAAATAAATTTTTCTTTGTAGAATTCCAGGGTTGGCAAATGCTCGAGCATTTTCTCTCGCCGGGAAATTCCCAGAAAATTCTCGCATCATTTGAGCATGTTATTTTTTTGCTTAAAATTTGGTGAAAATATCGTAGAAATGGTCAAAAAAATCACGAATTAAATCCGCAAAAGTTGTAAAATTTGTTGAAATTTGCTTTACTTAACAGTTATCCAAAATATGATGAAAATGGCCAAAAAAATCATGCAAATCGTCCAGAATGTTGTTGAATGAGTTTATCAAAATGTCAACAAAAATCATCAGAGATGTGTAAAAAAAAGCTCAAAATTCATTAGAATCGTCGAAAAATCAACAAAATTAGCCTCAAAATCATAAAAACTGTCGAAAATCACTTAAAATCAAAAAAAATAATAATAATATTCTCGACATTTTCTTCCAAAGAATATTCTCGAAAATACTCGTGCTCGTTGAGCAAATTCTCAATGAGAGTATTCTCTGTGCCAATGCCAACCCTGTGAAATTCAATAATGATGATTGATCAAGGAAAATGGAAAAGGTAAAGTTAGGCCTAAAGTTTAGACGCCTCAAAGTTTATGGTATTTTTTATTTTATTACTTCTTCCTACTTTCAGTAGTTACAGAAATGGCCGCTAGAATTCAGCTAATCCAAATTGAATAAATTTCATTGGCTGTTCACTTAATTTACCTATTTTTATACAGGTTAGAAAATGAACAAATAAAAAAATTGCAAAATGAGTA
>FIZU01061339.1:0-13312 GCA_900064475.1 Pseudococcus longispinus
CACATATCTGTAATTTTCAGGTGGATTACCAAGTTCTGAGTCATCAACAGGACCATCATTGATTGGAACCCTAAAAAGTTGTTTATTTCATTTTTTATAATTTTTTGATTACATGAGAAAATTTATTCAATTTGAAAATTTTGGACCCCTTGCGGTATAAGTTAATTTTGAGTGAGGGAGCTGAAATTTTTACTACATTATTTTGACACCAAATGACATCTTTTATGCCGTCAGCTGTTTCGATTTTCGAAAAAAACTCAAAATCGTTCCACACTAGTACAATAGTACATACTTGAGTACAGGTTGGCTCATTTTGAAGGTCAATGATTTTGAAAGTGAAAAAAAAACACTGAGCACAAAAATCTCGAAAACTAAGCCCCCTAGAAAAAACTAATAGCTCCTGGGAGAAAGAGAATTTCAAGCTCTACAATTTTCATCTCTTGCATTTTTTTCGTAGCACCTTTAGTTTGGCCAGAAAATCAATGTCAAAGCGAAATTTAATTTTTTCCCTTCATTTTCAAAGCCATATCAACTTTGTAAAATTTCCCCCAAAAAAATAGTTTGGCCAAACTAAGGATGCTAAGAAAAAAATGCAAGAAATGAAAATCGTAGAGTTGAGCTATTAGTTTGGGGAGGGGTGGGGGGTCGGAGAGGTTTGTAGTCAAAGTTGTTCAATTTTTGAAATCATCGAACATGTAAATTTCATATAAACATGGATTTTCTGGCCAAACTAAGGGTGTTATGAAAAAAATGCAAAGGATGAAAATGGTATAGCTTGAAATTCTGTTTCTCCTAAAAGCTTTTAGTTTTTTTTTTAGGGAGGTGAATGGGCCTCCCTACGTATAAAATATCTTTACAATTTGGCTGTACAGCAACTTTTGAAAAAAATTTACATCTTAGCAATAATTTTCTCGAAATTTTCATCCTTGATTTTTGTTTTGAAGGGTGAAAATTGCTCGTCCGTCGCTTGAAAGGAATTTTCAGAATGTAGTGAGACGAAAATTTTCCACCCTTTTATTTTAGCACGAATCATCATTTTTCAAAAAACATTGATCAATCTTGAACGCTGATTTGCTGTACGAATTTTCAGTGGAAATTGAAAATCCTCTTATAATCTCTTCATTTTGTTTTTTATTTTATTAAGTATTGAAAATTTTAATTTTGGGTCAAGAAATCCTAAAATATCTGAACAACAATCTTCATAATTTCAACTTCATTTTTTAAAGATGCAATTATAAAAAAAATTGGAGGGGAATGAAATTGAAATTTTTTCACATCTCTTTCTGTTTTAAAGGTGATAAGTTGAGTGCAATTTTTTTCAATTTATAGCAAATCTCACGCAAAAAAAATGAAATTTTATTCGATCCTATTTCCTGTGTGAAATTTAAATTTTCCCTGGTGAAAATGAACTCTTGCATAACTCGACTTCAATCTACACGATGCGATGAAAATTTGTAAATTTCATCCATGAAATATCAAATCTTTCCTGGAATCTGGTCACAAAACGTTGGAGAGTTTTTGAAAATATTTTCATCTATTTCAATGTTGGTCCGATAGGAAAAAAGAATTAGCGTTGTGGATGCGTTGAATCACCAGTATTTGGATGAGGGAAGACTTCGTTACCATTCTTGCATGTGCAAGTGTTGCTATACTACATCCAATTCGCTGAGACAATTTACTCACGACCTTGAACCGATTGCCTCGCGGTCTTTTCAGGATGGCTGGGAGAAGAAGTTAACTAGCATACAGCACGTCAAAGGTAACTGGTCGCATTTTTAATGCGGCGTGCCGGTCAAATACCACCGCCACATCGCCGCGTACACATACAGGTTGAATAATAATGTTTTTTTAATTTTCTCTTTATTTTATTTCGCAGAGGAAATGCATAAATTTATATCAGACCAGCTGAACAATAGCAGCCGAGTACCATTATGTATTAATCCGCAATCAGCAGCGTTTAAGAGTTTCGCTAGGTTAGCTCGGTAGTCCATTTTATCGCGTTATTCAATTTAATACGTATCTAGTTCTGGTAGACTACTCGAAAGGAAAAATACGACGCCGTGTAGAATTACGGTGGTCGTATTTAAAAGTCAAAATGAACTAGTTATTTCGCCATCGAATTAATTACGTCGTAATGAAAAAAAAAAAAAAGACGACCAGTGTTGGGTGACGAATTCGTACCTGTAAACGGATACGAGAAATGATCCAAATTTTATTCGATTGTTATACGAATTGATAAAATAATCGTATGGGATTACCTCCTTCGAGTTCACCCAGCGCTGGTTTTAAAGGTTGATATGTTGCGAATAAAACGTCTTATCGTTTACATTTTCGACGACCGATTAGTTACCATATTTTATTACGTTAGAGAAATCTTATTTCTGTCTCGAATTCATATGCTAATTAACCGAATTTTCAACTAATAGGGATGTAAGAAAGAAGAGGAAGTTGTAATGTGAAATTATCGCAGTACCAAAATTCGATGCTACGGATCTTCTGCTCCCTGTTTTAATGTGAGCGAAATTTGCTAGTAATTATCGAAATTAAACGAACCAACATCTTCGTTATTTAATCGTACGACACGTTTGTTTTCGAATCGGACGTAGTAAAAATAGCGTATTTGCGCTTTGTTTCGCTTGTTTTTGAGAAATTGAGGGAAATATTTGTAGAAAAACTGTTAATTGCGAGTAACCGACAACTCAACCGCTCCCTTCTTGTTTCTATAGATATTCGTTTGCGCGAAAGATAAAATGGTGATATAATTAAAGGGCCGGTACTGCTTTGCTCTTAAAAACTGACCAATCATACCTCTCCTGATATTCATCTCCCTCGGCTAGATAGGCTGCAATCGATCTAAGTTTTCCACTAACGATGTGAAAAATTTCAAGCCCATATCCAAGGTGCCCAGGAAATGAGAAACCGGTTTCGTAAAAAAATTCGATAATCTCTAAGCATCGAGACAATTCAAACGAAATGAGAATTTTTGAAACCGGTTCAACAGTTATGAATCAGATGCCAGGAAATTCTTTTAAAAAATTGAAATATGAAAAAAATTTTGAAACAAAAATTTTAGAATATTGAAAAATAACAATTTTTTGTTTTATAAATTTTTTCCTCATCGTGCAATGAAAAGAAGATATACCGAATATTTGAGTAAATCTTCATTTTCTTAAGCCATATCTCCTTTCTACTACCAGATTGAGAAAAAATTACAGAATGTAAAATGATTAGCTTTTAATTCTCTACAACTTTTGTTTGAAACATTTTTTTGTACCACCACTTTTTCAGAATCGGTTTGTAGAACAATCTTGATTTTTTCGAGTTGGCAACTGGAACTGGTACAGAAAAAGGCATGATACAAAAAAAAAATTTAAGAAAAATTATAGAGAATGAAAAACCATTAATTTTGTATTCTGTAATTTTTATCCATCTAGAAAAGAGGTATGCCTTTGGAAAGAAAAGATTGTACTTGGTATTTTCTGTAGCATATCTTTTTTTCATTCAGATACAGAAAAAAAAATTGGACAAAAAATAATTGTTTTTTATTTCGTTACAAGTTTTGTTGAGAACTTTTTTCTGTCTAGATTTTTGTGAAATTTTTCGCAGGTTGGTTTCATCGAGCAAAAAATGATTTTCGTTATTTTTGGGGTACCCTGTCCATGATATACAAATAATAAAAGCTTCGTACTTCCTTTTGAAATTGTTTTACTATTACTTTTGATAAGGATAAACGCTGTAAATGAACCAAAAATTAGGATGAGAAAGGAGTTCGTTTTAATTCTAATGAATTGGATCGTTTTGAAGTATCATTTTTTTGATAAAAAGCCAAGTAATTTTTCACGGGCTTCAAAAAATGAACCCAAGGTCACGTCGAAAACTGAAGGAGAGGTATTGATCATTTTGAATCGAGGCAAAGAAGTGGTTACCCTTCGAAATAACGCCGCAGAGAATTTTTGATTCTTGAAAATTCGGTTTTTGAAAAATGATTTTTGAAAAACATATCAACTTTTATACGTTGAGTTTGCTTTATTTACGTAAGCTACCTTTATTTACTATTTATTGATAAAACGAGGTAAAATGAAGATATTGGGTCCTGCCAATTTATTAAAGAAAAAATAAGTGGTAAAATAACGATAATTTTGATTTCATATTTAAAAAATAACGAAGAAAAAAAATACACCACCAACGATTTAGAAGTCGTGTACCGAATTGAATGTTAATACGTTTAATTTTACGTTACGGTGTGAAAAATTACGTTGAGTTTGTGGAAAAATTGATCATGGCCGGTTTTCCTTTTCGACCGATAAAATTTTTTATGTAATTCCACGTACTCGTATTTTTAATGAATTGGTTGAAATAGCTATTCAGCGACCAATGGTTTCGTATAACCTCGGTTTTATGTAAAAGAGAAAATGTCTGTTGTTTTTTTTTTGTCTCGTGTAAAAAATTTCGTCGGAATTGAAATATTTGAATTCGGGATTTTTCAGGGGATGAAGAAATATTTAACTTCGAAATTATTACGGAAACGTGAAGAAAACGTTCGTTTGGGATTAATTAACGAATCTACATAGATTACCTTTCTGACTTCTTGGATTATCAATCTAAGCTAGAATATTCTAACGTGTATAAATATTTAATTTTTTTTTTAGTTCAACTGTCGCTCATCCTTCGGAGTTACCACCGTCTCCGCAACAGTGGGATTGACAAACGTTGCGTGTGAACGAAAAGAAAATCACAATTGTAAAATCATCGTGTTGTTGATGTGTTTTTTTTTTCGAGTATGCTTTCTACGGATGTATTGATTTTTGATTCTGAATGGATTTGACCAGGACGGTATTATAGTCTGAAGCATATGTTTTGTAAAATGAAGTGCGTATGTGTGTGTAAGATTTTTTTGTGCTGGAAATTTCACAACGTATTTAACGAATCTTATCGAATAAGTTTCTACGAATGATCAAGTGATTCATTTTTTTACGGTAGATTTTTTTTCTATGATTTTTTTTTTGTATTATATTGAAAAAAAATGACCGTACTCGTTGGGTATGATTCTAATTAACATGTCAAATTACGCTGCCGCCTTATTATGCTTAAATTTTTTTCTTTCTATTCGTGTACAACGGGGTGATGTTGTATATTTGTAAAAATTTTGTATAAATAGGTAAATCTGATGATAACGTCGTTACGAAACGATTATTTTTTATTTTTGCTCAGCTATTAGCGTTGTAAGAATTTTTAGATTTTTACCACTTTATTACGGCGACTGAAAATGTTTGGCTTTAATTTCTTCTTATGTGTACTTTTTTTTTTCTTTTTTTGTATCGTTCGTGGGTGTTTAAATAACGCGACAGAATATTTTTCGATGACGACATCGAATCGTGTAAACAACTAGTCCTTTTATATATGAAGTCTGTGAGTTGTATTCGTTTTAAAAAAATTTTCCTCCCTTTCTATTTTACTAAATACTTTCATAGAATTTTTATTTTAAGCGTGGATATTTATCGTAGATTGATACGATGGTCTTCGATCGTGTCGAAATTCTATCTCGGCGCGAGATTGGCTGATTAATTGTGTTCAAATACCAGTGCATACGTACAGTACCTACGTTTTTGCGCGATATATTGAGATTTTCGGTGAATGTGGCCAGTGTAGTTCATTATCATTTGTATTTGATACATTTATTATTCGAAGTGTAACGATAGGTGATCGTGTGTTACTCTCATGTGCATGATATTGTTTAAGTGTATTGTCGATCGTACAATCTGTTGCTTCGATATTAATATTTCTATATCTCGGGTGATAAGTTGTGATGTATATATGTTTCTAGATTAGTCATTTCGTTCGTATTTTTACCTGACTTAGGGCAGAGGGATTTTTTTCGTTCCAAAAATCAACCATTATAGCAATGCTTAGAAAAATACGAATTGACCGATGCGATCGTACGTTCCCTTTATTTGAATTTCGGAAACTCTAAATGAGAATATGTTAGATATTCTTTATAAAATGAATTCAACGTGGATTTGAAGTCCCTGTATTACTTTTTGGTATTTAAAGCGTTATTCGATTCAATTTGAATTTTCGTCACTCGATATGAGTAAACATGAAATATGGAAATACATATTTTTTTGTTTTGTAAGAATGAGAACCTCAGTATTGCGCGAATATCGAATATTCGACGTTGGAATTCGAAAGCAGTATTCCAACATTTGAATATTTTCAAATAAGTAAACAATTCTAATCAATACGATTGTTTGAATTTCTGTATCTTGCGTTGCATCTCGTTTCAAAAATTTATTTTCAGTATGAAACTAAAATGAAATATTCGAGATGTGGGAATATTGCACATTGGAATACCGACTAGAATTTCCGAATATTCGTACAATACTGCAAAACCCTTGAAAAATAAACGAATCTTGTACACCAGTTTGAGATCCCATTGCTTTAGCATTCAAGACATCCTATTGGCTCGCGATTGTTTACTTTTTAGAAAATTATATGGAGACCCAAGTCGAACTTGACGAAAACCAAACGTACCTAAAGTACGATTATCAAGTCTGTGTCGATATTCCATTCAGCAGTAAGATTGTGATACTTGATAAGTTGCGTATAATTTTTCATTTTAGAAATTCGTGATTAGAATTAAAATTACCAATTCACTATTATTGATACCAAACATGCAAAATCATTCGACGATACATTGCAAATACCTACCTACGCAAAACTGAACGAGCAACATTTCTAGAAAAAGTACAACCGAAGCTCAATTATATCTCGATGTTCACTATTTAATTGAAAAAAGTTAGCGGATTTTTAATAATGTGAGTAATTTTATCATCTTTAAGAAATGTAAATACAGTAATAAGCGAAAAATTGTGATTTTGTACGTAATAGTTTCTACATAATGATTCTCCTATTATATCTGTAATGCCTATTGTAATAAGACTTGTATAT
Source organism: Pseudococcus longispinus (assembly GCA_900064475.1). Taxonomy (NCBI): domain Eukaryota; kingdom Metazoa; phylum Arthropoda; class Insecta; order Hemiptera; family Pseudococcidae; genus Pseudococcus; species Pseudococcus longispinus. The sequence continues at coordinate 6,949 of FIZU01061339.1, forward strand.
TTCTGGTAATAGTATTTCATTTCCTTATGTCGGATATCCCAGCATACTTCGTTGAATCAGTGACGTTTGCCGGTCTAAATAATTTGTACGAGAAATAAAAAAATTGAAAAAAAAAACGAAAAAGCGAATTGTGATTATATTTATTTGTAAGCATGTACTAAAACTTAAGTCGCAAGTACAGGGATATTAGTATTACATTAATGTAAGCTTTTATTGAGCAAAATCGCCTTCATTACTCAGGTTACAACGACTTCTCTCTTCGATCTGGTGCAGAATGAACTGTTTTATCTACAAAGCTTTTTCAAATTATCGCCTGACGTACCTGTGTTTTTAATTTATATGAAAATCGAAATGATTCCGAATCAATTTTTTGATAAAGAGTGCATGTTGTGTAAGGGCATTCCAAAATTATGCATTTCTTTAACAGCTCATTCTGCACTTACACATAAAACGACTAACGAAATTTTTTCACTTGTGTATTGTTGTATATAATTTGGTAATTTGATATATAAAACTTGTCTTCATTAATTTAAGTAAAAATATAAATAAAAAATTTAAACGAAGAAAAAAAAGCAAACGATGAAATAAAAAAAATTAAAATAAATGATTAGAAAACAAATTGGTATTTTATTGATGCTTTTGTTGCAAGCACGATCTCGATATGTGTCATCAGCGTAATTCAACGCAAAGTTCATGTCTAAAAGAAGTTTTTCTACTTACTGATTCATCAAATCACGCTGCCGATAGATTTCATGAATGCACGTTCGTTTTATTTACCGGAATGATGCTTTTTTTCCTGCTTGCTAATTCATTGAATAAAACGCTTGGTAAGGTGATTTGGTTATCACGAAGTATTTGCAATGAGGTTAATTGTAAATGCTTGCTTTCATTTTATGTTTATAAATATTATTTATTGATTTGATGACTTAATATACCACACGGACGTGGATTTTCATCGTATACCAGTGTGCGAACGGTGACATTTCGCAATTCGTATTCGCGTGTTAATTATAATTTGTGAGTTTTGCCATTCGTATCATTCTTTAATAGGTTTATACTAGAAGACAGGAATTCGATTTGATTGCAAGTTTATTCACACCTTGTCGTCATTGTCAATTTTTCCAAAGTACATTGCGATTTGAATAAAACCGATTGCATATTTCAGATTCGTTGTTCGATATGGATGGGTATATTGTATACTCATTTTTATAGGTGACCTGGTGTTACAGCACTTATTTTGGTTTTCACCTAATCTGGATATGAATTATGTTCTTCGTGACAAGATGTTGGTCGTGTATTTATTGAGAGAATTGCACGTAACAATGTGGAAATGGTTTTACGTTTAGTAATAGACGTATTTCCCATGTTATTAATCTCTTTACCATATGCTACCTAAAAGAATGCCTTTTTAAATAATTGGTGTGGTGTTCAATTGTACATATACGTGAACCTACGTCAATTTTGTAACATTCGAAATGAATCGAACCATTCATGTATACCTACCTACGTGATTATATTGGTGTAAAGTTGAGATATTGTGGAAATGTAGAATTGCCAGTTCAAATACTCACATTATTTCTACTTACACTATGCTAGTATAATAGTAGCACAGATTGCTGAAATCGGATTAATGACGTGACAATCGAAATAAATATGTAAATAATTAGTGCTATAGACTGTAAGAAAATCATGTGTCTCGCCCTGCATCCTTGATGAAGTAAAACTGGAAAAACGAAGGGAAATATTTATACTTTGACATCTAAATAATAAAAATAAAGAAGTCGTAGGTTTTAAACGTCGATCTGGCAATAAATTATACTATTTGTAATCCGCTGTGTGTTGATCTTGGACGTCGTAAATCTGCTGTTCAGTTCACATGCGTCAATATACGATCTTAGGTACTACTTAATAAATAAAAATAATCTCGTCGCATGATTACAAAATAAAATTGGAAGCACAGAAGAAAATAAACCGTAAAGTTACGAAGTGATTAGGTATGCTCTACTGTAATGAAAGTCCTATTGATGAAAGTTTATTGGTACCGCTATTGTGTGTTATTCATCTGTGTCCGATCACGAGTGAAAAATTGTATTTGTCATTCAAATTATTATTCTAATTTCGAGGTGGTTCATTGATAGATACGTTTATTTTATATTGCGCTGCATAAAATTACGCTCGATAATTGATACGAATTGTGATAACTGGACGAAAAGAAATAGATAATTGTGGTAGGTAAGTGTTTATGTTGATTATCAAATAGGAAATAGCGTAGTCATCGTATTTTTGTCGCATTGTTTAATATTTTCGATGATACTATCAGTTTTGATTAGATAATGCGATAACTTGTCGGTCAGCTGTGTTTACGTTTCAACTATTTTTCAAGTAAAACACACGAAATTTACATTAGGTACCAAAATTAAACGATTTTTCAACAACCGGATGTTAGAAATCCGAACAATGGTTTAAGATAGTCTCGAGGATTTAGATTCTGTTCGCTGATATACGAAAAATTCCTCAGGTTTTAAGCTCTCGCCGCTTACAATATGGCAGTATGCAATAATAAGGCGCCGCCGGATGTTGATAATTTTTTTTTCTCTGTAAAAAGGATGACTCACTACAGGTATGAGTCTGTTGGTTCGTTCATCGGTTCATCCTTCAACCGAAAGTATTGGTTGGTTTTTTTAGCGTTCGTTAATTAAATATGATAATGATGAATTAAATTCATTGCATTGCGCTGATCATGATTTTGTTGTAAGTGGCCATAAGTTGTACTTGTACATAGGCAAGTATGCGTGCGCATTCGCGTTTCCTTTCTCTTTGTCGCGGTTTGTGCCCGTGCCGGACGCCTGTAGACTGTAGTCACTATCATCATCAACGGTACCAGATGATCTAAAATGGATGACGTGAATCGGTGCGCGCGGAGGAAGATAAAGGTAGGCGATAGTGTGTGCCTTCTCCTCGCCTTAAAATTATTATTACACATTTTACATTTACATTCTACTACTTCTTAAAAATTCTCGTTACATATTTGTATTTCTAGCTGTTTCTTCCGCGAATGCTCAATACGATTTTGAACCGCTGCGAGTAACAACGTCGTAATATTTTAGTACGATTTTGTTTTATATTTTAAACGTACACTACGGTACAAACTCGATTCGCTTCTGTATATTTTTCAATCGTCGCCGTGTTGTTTTTCGAGTGAAATAAAAATATTTTTAAACATTCATCGTGTTGTGAGTTACGCTATTGTTTATCGTGCGGTGTGGATTATGCCTTCTTCGCATTCGCAACAACCACCTAATAAACCGAGAGGAAATTTTTTCCGAAAAAAGGTACGACTAACAACATTAGCACTCGTGTAATATAATTTATGCACACGCATCGGAATCATGATTGCTTGCATAAGCGAAAAGGTTACACCTGGAAGGTATTACATTGACATTCGCGTATAATCGTGATAGGAATCTACTATTCGGTAATATTCATTATGCTGATGCTTCTCCAACCGATCGTTCGACTATTTTTCTTGAAAATCTTGACCTTACTCAGTGTACGATAACTATACATGATTCATGTGTATTCATCGGTCTTCTAGAAAACGTATAAAACGAAAATACGATGCTTCTTCGAAAGTTCAATCATTCGTGGTCGTTTACAGTTGAAAATTTCAGCAGAAGTTCGCTTACTTCGACGATATTACACGTGTTTTATTTCATCGCCCAAATTAAGAAATTCTGTTCGAGTAGAGGTTTAAACACTTAACTCTTGGGACGATTTACTTGTCGCTTTATTATTCGTGTATGTGTATGTAATTCATGTAAATTATAAGCGGCGTTTTCTCTCTTATGATAAGGATAACTACTAATTTATCGATACATTTGATTGGTGAAATATTGGAGTTTGCGGTGTGTGTTGAAGCAGCGTTATTTAAATTCAAAAGTACGCCAAAGAACCGACTAACATGCAGGATTGTTCTTGATTATTTAATATTTATAGCTTTCAATGCATAGATTACGTTTAAAATACCGGCTGGTTGGAAGTATATACCGGTATTTTTAAGGCGAGGTTATGGAAATGTATTTGCAGGAATGTATCTATGTAATATTTTAAAGAACCGCTTTCAGCGTGTGTAAAATGGCTCTCAGGTTTTCTCATTGCATTTTTCTCTGCGAATAATGTTTTACATTGTTGCTTGTTTACCTGATTTTTGTGCAAACTGAAAAAAATCTTATCCAGATCGTCCCAGTGTTCCTAAAAATATCGCAAATTTACCGAGATGAGTTTTCAACTTCTTATAGACCCCAATTCTACCACTTGTTGCGCTTTTTAACTGAAAAATAACGCGATGTACTCGAGTCGTCGTTACTACGGGATTTTCCATATTGCAAACGAAATATTTTTTTTTTTTTGCCAAATAATTCCTGTCAATATGACACTTTCACCCAAGGTTGCCTAAAATATTATATTCGTGTTGAACAATGCAGCCAGAGACCAATAAATGACGCACTATTCATGCTTAAAAAATGTGGAATTGGTTAATTAAGAATTATGTAATTTTTTTCCATCGGTTTGTTGCTTCGAATGCGAGTATGAGTCATGAGGAATATCTAAATTGTATTCCAGTCGTGTAGATATATCAAAATAAACGAGTTTTCGGTGTTCGGCGTTCGCGAATTTTCGAAAGATGATTAATTTAATTAAATTTTAAAATTGCCGATACTCGTTTGTTACATGTGCGAAAATATCGTATTTGCAACGTTTAATTGAAAAATCGTGTACTTATTTGGAAATATTTCGATGTCGGATCGAAAAGAATTATTTTATTACCGATCTAATCGCATAGAGAAAGGTCAACTTTGTAGCCATTCAACGGTGACAAGTTGTATAATTGATATGGTAGCTTTGTTTTCTTTTGATAACAGATGTGTAATGTAGATACGGATGCGTTGATTGTTGTTTCAAATGCATTTTTAGAGTAGATTAAAAAAGAAATATCGCTCTCGATCGAAACTTTCTTGATTTATATTGTCTACCTGTTGAATTGGTAATCGTTTCGAATAGCTACATTAGCAAAACGAGATCAGTGATGCCAAAACAGTTTTCCGGCCGTGTTTTTCATTATCACGCTGAATAGAAAAAGGGGTACTCAATGTAACGCGTACTCCTATTATCGTAAAATAAGTTTCCAATTTCCCAACTTATTCTAATTGGTTTTCTTTTTTGTTTCAGATCACAGATTTCGTTGGCTCATCGTCGAAAGCTAGTTCGCCGAAAAATTTAATGAACGTCAGTTCGAAAAATCAGAGCAACGAGAGCGTAAATAGTACCGGAAATGATGGCAGTAGTAACGAAAACACCGGCGATCAGAACTCACCTAATAATAGTGCCACTTCAAATATTACCCCTGTGACTACTACAACTACCGTGATTTCCTCCGCCTCTACATCCGATAATAGCAAAGAAAACAGCAGTGCTGTTACCACCAATAATAGTGATAAGGTTAATTATAATAGCGATAACAATAAAGCCACCAGTAAAAATGTCAACGCTGATGGAAGTAGCAATAATTCGTCGTTTGACTCTTTGGTTCAAGAGGTACCTATCTCTTTATTTTTTATTACACGGTGATGATGTAGGTATTGTTGCTGGGTACGAATGAAGTGAATATTTTTATTTTGGTAAAAATCATCAATTTGAGTCGATAAATTGAAATTAACTGTCATTATTTAAATTTATCTGAAAATTGTACTTGCTAATTTGAAATGTTTTCAGATTATGAGATGACTTTTTGAGATTTTCGATCAATTTGAACCCCCCATTTACGTATAATGAGAAGGAACCAACTACAGTGGCTGAAATTCTGATCGTAGACGCGATACGTTGGGTTTAAAATCAATTTAAAAACTTAATTCGCGAGATCTAAGCATGGTTTCATTACACTGGATTGTAAAATTATTATAAGAACGTACCGAATTGTTTGAAGTCTGCAGAACGATGATGGGAGGAAACGATTGCATGGATTAAGTATCCAAATATTGTCTACGTCTCAAATTTCAGTACCTAGTGTTCATTTTCCTTCATTCTAATTTTCTAAAAACATTAGAAAATACTGATAGGGTACCCCCCCCCCCTCATTAACAGGGCAAAATGCCCCTGTGCTCAGATTTCGGAAAAATTTTAGTATAGTGTTAAGGGACCCTAAAAAACATTTTTCGTGGAAAAAATTTTTTCGTTTCCCACCTCCCTTCGAAAGGAGGTCGAAAAAATGCGATTTTCAAGTAAAAAATTCTCAATTAACGGGAGTTTTTGAGCACGGCCCACCACTCAAATGAATACCAAATTAATTCTACAAGAAAGTACACGT
>FIZU01061341.1:0-22554 GCA_900064475.1 Pseudococcus longispinus
TTGGAAAGCTTAAAATGCCCATTTGACCTTGAAAAAGTGCTCGAAATTTTTTTTTCAAAAAATTCCAAAAATCACCCTTGATATTATCTACCGTCCTTGCAAGTTTGAAAAAATTCGGTCGAAAACTGTCAAAAATGAAAATTTTCAACGAAAATCCATATTCTCATTTAAAATTTGGTGCTCAGGGTCAAATCACCATTATAAACCCGGCTACGTTCTTTGAATTGATTTCTATAGCATGAGACGATTCAGAGATATTTGATAACATATATTTGAATTTTGAGCTGAAATAAAATTTCCATCATAAAATAAAATAATGCTAATACGAACAAAAAATATATGTACTTAGGTAGGTGAAACGAAGAATAATATTTTCGTTACAAATAAATGTAAATTTTCTAGAATCGCTAAAATAAATGAATAGTAATAGTAACTAAATGCTAAGTTTTTAGTTAAAACGAATTCTTTGCATTAAAAACAACAGTGGACTAACGTAGGTACATATTTTACATTCACGTGTAATAAAAAAAAGCAATATTTTATTTAAAAGGAAAACTGACCCACGTAATTACATAATTAATACACATTATTCTTCAAACAATCTTAAGCAGTCAGCGTATTAAGTAAAATGTGGCTACTTTCTTTACACGAGCACATTTTAATATTTTGTTATCAAAAAACAAACGTTTTAAAATTTCAAAAATGATATGAAACGTTTAAAATGGTAACTAGAAATTATTCCGACCTTTTTAAAAAAAATTTCCTTGGTGTAGTGTTTTTATAAAATCACACTGATAATACTTTTTGAATGGATAATGCAATATACGTACGTAGAAGTATTACAGATTTGACTAGACATATATGAAAAAAAAAAAATACTAGATTCTGTAACGAATGTGATAGAAATTAGGAATGTTATTAGACGTATCTTATTATAAAGCGACATAACAAATAGATAAAATTCATATTGGATAGAAAACGTTCTTCGAAGACTAACGAAATCACACACCAGTCACCAATACAACGATAGAAACCGGTTTAGGAAAACTCAATTAAGTAAATGCACTAATTAGATTGAAAAAAAATATGAACGAAGTTCGAATCTAATTCACACTTCGTAACAAATGCGAATTTACTTCAGTCGCTAACCAAATACGAGTACAGTCTTTTCGTAGGTAATAACACTTCAAATTCAGAACCTTTTCGTAATAACATCAAGATAAAAATTATTCCATTCGTAGGATACATAGGTACATTTCTTTCACAGAATCTTTCGCGTAATATGTCAATAAATAGGTACTACTTAATTTTAAAAAAATCGATTATCCGTTTTAAGCACAATGACTCACTTTCTCTAATATTGATTGTTCGCATCACGAGATCAATATGATATACGAACATTAAAAAATCACTCAATGTGTGATTCAAGTCAACGTAAGTAATATAGTAGGTACATTGATGGAAAAGCATCAGAGAAAAATAATTTCTAAGAAACAAGAGATTACGCTATTGTTTATCGTAGCATGTTCACATTCTAAGGAATATGTTCTTCGAAAGAAGACCCGGTCATTTTGAAAAAACACGTTTTACAAACCGGTACGGTTTTTTTGCTCAAATGTCCTGGTAACGATATGTGTTGACTGTGCATGCATCGAATACAAAATACATCTCCGCATTTCCAACAGTGACGCTAAAAATGAAAAAAATTTATTAATCTGCGCTCTGGCATAGAAATAAGTTAATGTACGTCTGAAATGGGTACTTTTTTCGTAGAATACTCAAAAGGTGTCAAGCAAACACAATGCTTGACGTTGCATAAAGATTTCCATTCGGTAGCAACGGTGTTGACTTCAACCGACGAATCCTTCAATTCTCCTTCATCTGAAATTTATCATGAATCCCAAAAATTATCAAATCGATACGTTTTGTAATATAAATTTATTAGTAGCCTATGGCTTACCAGAAACGTAGTTGATTGCTCCGTTCATATCATCGTTTTGATATTCGATTACTGGTAATGAATCATTCAACGAATTGGCTTTACATGCTTCGTTCGTCAATTCTTTTTTTTGCTGTAAGAAGCTCGATGTGAAAATATATTCGAATAGTGATCGATTAAGGAAACTTTTCAAAATTACTTTTTCTTGAGGTGATTTATCGTTTAAATTGATTTTCTTGAATTGATCTTCGAGAATACCTTTAAATCTATCTTTGGAATTTGAAACTATTTGCTTTACTCCTTTTATTTTCTGAAAAAAAACTCGTAAAAATGGATAATTATAGCGAAAACGATAAAAATAAGAAAGAAAATACCTTGTGTAAAAAATTAATATGATCTTCCAACGAACTGCTGTGATCAGCTACAGCCAAAACATAGTCGTCTATATTTTCACGAGGATGGACACCAGGTTCAAAACGACAGTACAATCCTCTCCAAAATCTACAATAAATTCAGTTCAGTTGTAGAAAAACTTAATTACATATACTCAATGTGAACTACTTCATACCTGAAATTCTGAGAGCATAACTCAGGTTTCAAGGTTTCATGTGAATCATCAACGGAATACAAAGGATTAATGAATTCGTTCATATGATTAGCAACATAACCCCAGAATGAAAATGTTCTACTGCTCAATCTACAAAAAAATCGCCATGAAAATTCTTAACATTATTAAATAGTCAATTTTGAAAGAAAATTGAAAAAAAACATTTTTTCACCTCAACTCGGCTCTTTCTTTATCACTATTTCCAATAAATGTACCAAACTGGCAAGAAGTAAAATTATCATGCAAGCATAATAAATACTTTTCATTGAACTGAAAAGCGGTAGGAAAATGGCAAGTCAGTTGCCAAGTAGCTTCGATAAACTGGGTAAAAATTGGCGATATTTCTCGCTGATCTCCGGCTATATAACCATATCTGCATGAGAATTTGTGACCAAATGCTAACCAATCTTTTTCAATCAGAGCCTGAAAAAATACGTCGATTGTAATGGTTTCAGATTAAGAAATCTAACCGATTTAAAATTAATATTAACCTGATATCCCTGAATTGTTCGGTAATAAGGATCGAGCATGATTGAAGCTAATGAACAGACTTGTGCAGTTCGATCCCATCCATCGGAACAATGTACAAGTACTGAAATGCCATTTTGAACAGCTTGTGTTATGAACCACGCAGCGTCTAGGAGCGCTTTGATATGACGTAACCATCCACTGGCATCAATTCCGCCAAGAAAATTACTAACCGAAGATGATTTCAAATCACAAGCTGCGTAAACAATACCACATAAAGTAATTCAAACAACGAAATAAAAATGATTACGTAATTATAAGTTACTCGGTGAGAATTCGTACATTCAATTAACTTCATCAAACTGCTCCTCATTATGTGAATATTCTCAATACCAAAGAATTGGAATTTGATGTTTTCGTAGAAATTCTCATTTTCGTAACCTTTTCCGGTGGCTCGATTTGCCATGGCGTTAATCTAGAATTAGTCACCAGTGATGTAATAATAATGATAATAAAAGTTTTTCGTTTCGAGATAATTTTCACGTACCCTGGGCCGGGTATCTACGACGTACATAAAACTGCAATTTGGATTAGTTTGTAAAATGCAGTCGAGTAATTGTTCATCTTCTACGCAACGAGCGCTAAATCCAGATAACGGTTGACTACAACGACATATCACAGCCTGAAACATTTTCAAATTTCTCATTAAACAGTCTACTTAAAATTAATCAAATTATAATAAAATTGTAAGTTCAAAGATTTGACCTTATTTTTATGAAGGTATGAAAGAACAGGCAGTCTTCCTTTACTTCGAAACTTCGAGCTTCCCAGTAGAATATTTTGCGAAGCCGAATTAGGTACATATAAATATTTCGGGTACGTATCACATAACTAGAAAAAAAAGTAACAATTTCATATTTCCATACGTACAAATTTGAATGAATATATTACAGAAAAATTATATTACTTCATAATCTTTATTTAACAAAGTAAGGCACCATTCATCATTTGGTACTTGCATACGTTGATACTCCGCTTGCAAATCGAAAAAGTTCCATCCGGCAGGTTGAGGAATGTTCTCTGGCATAGATTTGCAATGAAAGCAATATAAGTTTTCAATGCTGCCTGTTATCAAATCAGATGAATTAATTTCAGATTAATAAATTATACGTTAAAAAAATCATGTTATATTTACTTGGAGAGGAAAGCTGTTGCAGTGAAATGAAAACATCGTGACAATCTCTGTCTTTGGGTATGACAAACGTAACGCATAAAAATGTTTTAGAACGAATCAATAGAGGAGATCCGGTTGTAGTCAAAGATAATTTTTCAATACTTGATATGTGAGAGTAGAAAAGCTGTTTGAACATCAATAAGAACGTATTAATTTTATTTCGAAATTCAATGAATAAAAAACATTCAAACTTACCCATACTTCTTTTCTATATTCCGGGTCTTTGAAAACTAGATGAGATGATGTTAAAAATAAGTTTCCAATGAAGGGTTTCCGAGCATTATAACGATCTATCATGCGAACATTTTCTACCTAAAATCAGTCGTAAATATTTTTGTATTCAATGAAAAATCAAAATCAGTGAAATCCGTAGTCACACTGAAATTTTCCAGAATTTCAGTGTGAAACTTACCTTTGGTATTTTAATCAATTCGTCCATGTTTGCAGCACCTCTAAATTAACTCGCGGAAATTACCATTTATTCAAAAGAATTGACCAGATGTTTGAGAAAGTAACATATGGAAGCTAAAGCTTTGGGATTTATTCGGAATGATTACCAGGAAATCGAAAGCTCCATAGAAAACCCAATGATTCAGAGGAGGTAAAAGGAAAGTAAAGTGTTAATAATAATTCACTGATAAGAAGATAAGAACATGCAATAAGCTTTCAGCCTGCAGCTTCAACTTTCAACTTTGAAACACTGTTGCAAAAATTTTCATAGAACTGTTATTTCTCATCGATATTCGATACTGCCTTTTCTCTTTTTAATTTTCACTGAAAAGTGTGAAAACATGAAAATATAATCAACTACTTCTTCGATGTTGGAAGTAGAACTATGTCGGAATGTTGGATAAAATGGAATGAAAAGCTAAAGATCGGGAAAGTCAGGAAAAACACGCTTTGTACTTTTTGTAGAGCATGATTTTGGTACACATGGATTGATATCCAAAGCTGTATCATATCTCCATAATGATAATTTTTTCCTTCAATTTATTATTAATTTTCACGATTGATAAGCAAATTTTATCTGAGTAGTGAAGATTAGTCTTTAATATTGACATAAAATCGAAAAAATCACATTTCTTCTCTAAATCTAAAATGTAGGTCATATTTTTTAATGCTCACTGAGGAATGTGTTTACTGGTGTTTCCGCAGACTTCCACGTTTCTTGAAACACGAACTTTCGTGAAAAAAAAACAAAATCACATGTTTGTAAATAAAAATATTATCAAGCAATTGTTATCTTCAATAAAGTACGACGCAATATCAGAATAACTGCAATTTCTTTGTGTTTTTTTTTAAATTTCAATTTGATTGAAATTCTTTTTAAATTTTCATTTGAACCAGTGGTTTATTTATTCTTTACAATGGAATTCGATGAAATGTTCATGATGAATCAAGATTTCGACGATTCAAATGCTGGATCTGTGGTTCGTATTGTTGTATGATGTTATTTACATAGTGATACATATTCTTCATCAAATTATCTGTCGAAATGTACTTACAGGAACTTGCTGTTGAAGTGAAAGAAAGCTCAAGGCGAGGAAGAAAACCTGGGAAAAAATCTTCCGAAAAACTCGATATTCGAGCTAAATTAGGTGAATATTTATCAAGTTTTTGATAATCGTTTGTAGCGATGTGTTTTTCATTAAATGTTTTTAAAGAAAGGAGCAGACAGAGTGCCAGAGAATGTAGAGCAAGAAAAAAATTACGTTACCAGTATTTAGAAGAGTTAGTAACTGATCGAGAAAAGGCTGTATTTTCTTTAAGACAAGAATTGGAAAAAGTAAAAATGCATTTTCACAATTTTTAGATTAAGTATTTTTCTCAAATTAATTGCTGATTTGGCTTCAATTTTTTTTTTAAATTTATGCCATTGATTGAATTACTTATAAGCATTATTTATTTATCTCAGTTAAAAACTTGGTGTCATGAATTAGATGAAGGACGAGTGCCAGAAGGTTTTCAATCTTTCTTAGAAGATCTTGGTATTATTAAAGAAGAACAATGAAGAAATTCATTCATTCATCTGGAGAATCACGGAGTCGAAGCGCTGTCATTTAGTGGAGGTGTTGCTGATGAAGAAATTTTATTTATTTTTCTTCATTTACTTTTACCTGAGTTTTTAAACATTGCATGTTTCAAACATTTGTTTCTATAAACTTCATTTTCTATATATTTTGCTCAAAGTAATCGATATTCTTTTGGAATACGTTTAAATTTATAAACAAAATTCATGCTTACCTAATTGTTGAAATCTAGAATGTGGCAGTTTTCATTTCAGTTTTTTATAATTCACGCATTTCTCGTCTTACCTAATTTTGTGTTCTATAATTTTACGAAGATGATTTCAATTAAAACTTTTCAGCACATAATATCAAATATTGTAATGGAATAATGCTTTCCATTTGTTGCTGAATATACCAACAAATCATTCATTTTATTCGCTTCTCAAGTTTTGTAAACGAAGTTTAATATTTTATATTGTTACAATAGTCTGTGTACAAAGTTTTTAATTATGTTCAACACTTTCGTTTTGTTATAATTTTTATTCGTTTTTATTTATTAAAATTTTCGAGTATAACATATATTTTTTTATCGAGTATTTGAAAATTATGTTGATGTTCTTCATTTTTTTACCGATGTTTATTCTGAAAAGGTGTCCAATGACATCTAAAGGAGGTTTTGAACCTATAAAAAAAAGATTTTATCGAATGTTCAATTTTTAAATATTTTAGTAGTACAATATCAAGTACACTTACCCTATTCACAAGACTGGCTTGACATCTCGCAAACTGATACCATTTCTCACAAGGATCGAGCTCATCTGAAAAATAAAGATCCAATTTTTTTTTTTCGTACGTACAACCTAAATACGTGTGTATGAAATATTGTCTCAAAGAAACTTACTTCTTTCAGCACATGCTCGAATAGCACTCTCTATTTTCTTTTGAATCAACCTCGGATATGGTTTTGAAATATGAGAGATTAATTTCTGGTTCATAATCACAGCTGCGTCAACCTAAATTGAATAAAGAAATAAGTTAATATTTTTACGATCAAAATTTACCATAAAATCCTGAATAGAACATTTTTTTTATTTCGTTAGATACTTACATAATTCAGCATTCTTGACATACAAAGAAATCGACACTGCAATAACAAATAGCTACATGAAATAAGATATAGATATTCAGGAATTAACCAAATAGGTATCTACGCCTTATGAAAATCGAATAGACAATTCGAGTAACATTTCAAGTTATTGCTTTGCGGTATCAACAAAATGAAAGACTATGATATAAGATTAATATTCATAATTTTATTATTATGATTTATGACCGCGATGGAAAATTTCAACTCGTAGATAGGTATCTAAGTTATAGAAATTTCAATCTCAACTTTAAAAAATCAACAAACCTTCGGAAAGACAAAAGGCATAAATTATAAGGTTCACGAATTGCATAAATATACCGTCTATTGAAGATTTCTCGGAAAAAAATCGAGAAATTTTTACGGCTCACAATTCTTGATCTCTTAATAAAATTTCAATTTAGTGTAAATTTATTTCGTTTTAATGAGACATGTAATGATAAGAAATATTTTTACATAAATTATACCTAATCGAAGTATTGAACCTTATAGCTACCTACTCGCGGAAGAATGAATAAAAAATTGTGTGTAGGATTTATACATTACCTTTGATACTTCTTCTCTGTCTCTCAGCCAATCAGTAGCCGTTGTGTAATTAATTTTAGGAGGATTTTGTCTAATCGTATCTAAAATTTAAATTACGCATGTCATTAAGAAAAAATACGATTATCGGGTGAAAAATTTTGTTTTCTACCTGAATCGGACCATTTGATAGGACAATTATCGTCATCTTCTTCGTCACTACATGGGAATAAATTATGACAATAACTTCGTTTTACATTTTGAAAACATTTTACAAATTCGTAAGCTTTTTCACATTCGTCGGACGTTGCTTCATCTGAAAAATATCAGTTCTGAGAATTCGTGTTTCAGCGATTTCAATCAATGATAAGTACGGTTGATTTGTTCATTTCACACAAAAACGAAAAACAATCTCATCGCAGTCATCTGACCGCGATTTTTCGTTTAAACAAAAATACCTATCAAGGATCACGTGAACAATTTCCCAGAAAAACATTCGTATGTGAAATACCGATACTTTTATTTTTTCTTTGAAATTTTGTAGGTACCTGTACGTCATGTTTTTTACAAAAATGATGAATTTACATACTTTGAATAGATGCGCAAATTTGAGCCAGGGTGAGAATTTCATGCTTCTGGTATTTGAATTCCGCTATTGAGAGTAAATGCTGTTTTAGCTCACTGATATCTAGAGTTCCATTATTGAGCATCTAAAATTTGCGATTAAAAGGTTCAATAGTATAATGCATTATAATGACTTAGTAATAATAATTTTAAAACATTAGATACTCACAAATGGTGGCTCTACTGCTTCTTTCAAAATACAAAACAGCATGCACTAAAACAAGAAAAAAGTAAATAAATTTTCTATTGAACACGACAGTTGGATTCAAAATATCTTTTCATCTTATGAATAGGTAGATATCTCAAAAAATTGATACTGGGTGTCCCCCATTACATATATCTGGCACCCCCACGAGATTTTTTTTAATAGTTGGTAACATTGATAAAACAAAACAAACGCTCATTGGTCAGTTTGGTTCAAATGTTACTAATTTGCAAACAAAATGTCCCAGGGGGTGCCACGTATTATGTGGCACCCGGTAGTAGGTATCTAATAGTTGCTAATAGTAAGTATCAAAAACAATGCAACATTTACCTTCTGAGATCTATTATTTATTTCTCTTATATCTTCATTTGTTAAAAAATGCGATAACGTTCCTGATAAATACAAATATTCGCAAATAAATACATATATGTGAAAAATTAATTTACCATAGGTAATTAAATATAAACATATTAGTTAACAATTATTAGGTAGCCTACATTTCATTTCAAAATAAATTACGATATTCGCGATTGTTTTATTTTATCGTAGTAAAAGTTACGTAGGTATAATTCTTTTGAAAATTATATGCTTACCTAGATAGATACACCTACATTTTTAGAGCATATCTAGAATTTGTTCTGGATAATAAAACGTCTAAACTTTTAATATCAAACGACATTTTTTAAGAAAAGCAATCATTTTAATAAAATGAGATAATTTTGAATCATCACAGTAAATTTTTTTCTTTTGTTTTCAACGTGTATATTTTGACGTTCAAAGTCATCCCAAGGCAAAAGTATGTCGTATGTCCTTTAGAATAATATCCTAATGATTGAACATAATAAAATACTTGGCGTAACACAGACGATGCAATTCACAAATTGAAAATGAAGTTAAATGAATTGATCCGTTGAAAGAATAATTTCATATCAGGAAGTAAGGCCTATATCTAGATACAAAGTTAACTAATTTGCTTTAAGTACCTAAATACTTTGTTATGCAATGAGCAGCATGGTTTTTTTTTGGAAAATGAAAAAAATGATATAAGTTTGATTAAATGCTTACCTGAATCGACCGATCTTGCCTCTAGACATGCTACGATACGGCTTTCATTTGCGAAACTTAAACCGAAAAAAGTGAAAAATACGATTATTACGAATGACATGTTGAGAATTCGACTTAAAAGAATAAGTTTAATAAAAATTTATGTTTTGATGAATTTGAATTTATCAAGAATATTTATCGCAATTGCTTATCTAACAACGCCGACGAAAAAATATTGTTACTTTGTTATTCATTGTAAGCATGATTGCAAAGCCTCACGGGAAATAAGTTTGATAACCCTGCATAGAAAATTGAGACTTCATAAAACTGAACTTATAACGTCCTTGCGTCTGATCAGACAGGTATTAAATGGGGTAAACATTTTACATATATTTATTCTACTGCGTTGCATCTGATAGTTGAATCAGCGCTGATCAGATTGTTATTACAATGTGGTATTTTATTATCACGGGAAATTATGCATTAGTCATGCATAAGTTAGTATAATTGATTGGTACAAAGTGTCTGCAAAATTATAAAGATAAATTAATTAGATATTAAATACAATATGCATATAATGTAATTAGGAGTTTACTTCCTTACTGCATACGTCAATTTTTGACGTTTTAATACACATACATGTAGGTATCATAATTCATTGATTTGGAAATACCTGGTGCAACTTACGCCCTTATATATTGGTCATTGAGTGATTGATATAAAATACTACCTATGCAGAATCCCATGATCTATATTGAGCATAAAATGCTCAGGTTCGTTTTGGTTCGAATTTTCCAAAGTAGCTCAAACCAGGGTTGACACGGAGAATATTCTCAAAGAGAATTTGCTCAACGAGCACGAGCATTTTCGAGAATATTCTCTGGGAGAATTTTTTTTTTGCTCTTTAAGTGATGGATAATCGCCCAAGCAGATATTCTTCAAAAAGAAAATGCTTGAGCATTTGCTAAACCCGCGAAAAAATAATTTTATTACAAAATACAATCATGTCCCACTCCCACAAAATAAAGAATTGACTACACCTTTTTCACTTTTTTCAGCTCGATTTTTTCCAAGTCTCCCATTCACAGTTCGACTTTTTGACAAAAAAAGTCAAAAGCTGGGTTTCTTATCACCAGCAACCACTCATCACCTCATCAAATTGAAAAATTAATTAAAATCACATTTTTATTTTTATTTGTATGCATCAAACAAAAAAATTGGCAACATTGTTTTGCCTGCTTCCCCCTTCGATAAATTTGAACTTTCATTCCTGCTTAGTCTTGATTGAATCCTGACTGGAAACTGGAATTTAATGTGTTTACTCGTTGGTCATGGTTTACTAATAACTACATACTTGCTAGTGGTTTTCATACTTCTCTTGTTTACTTTTGAGCGTGTTTTTATTTCTCGATTTTAAGAAATAACTTCAATAGAAATTCGTCATCTGAAATTTTAAATTTTTAACGGTTCACTTCTCGAATAAATAGATCTAAGATAAGTACGTACGTCCGGTTCAACATTCGATTTGATTTTCTTTAAAGAATGATTTCGATAATTTGATTATCTTCGCAGGTAATATTTCACACATCGTAATGGAGTTTTCTACGAATGCCTCTTCCATGAAAACGGAAGCAAACGACGCATTTACAGAGACGATCAAAATGATAGAAGATGATTACTACGAATTCAACGAGATTGTCAACAAAAATCTGCGAATTGAAAATGACATCGAAAAGCAATTGGAAAAGGAAGATAAGAAATGTACATTTTTGAAGCACACCATTGCTAACTTGAAAAAAAAGTTGGAAGGTACAGAAAGACTTCGTACCGAGCAAAGAAATTATATATTTGATTTGCAAATGGAAATTGAACAAATTAGTTCTACAATATACGAAGAAATGGAAGAAAAAAGAATTGCGTATCCCGAAGAAGAGTAATTAATTCATAAGCATTCCTTATTATTTTTTAGTTGACCGGTTAAACCCTAATTTATTTGTACTTGTATTGTTATAGCGCTAAACCTTATCGAGAAATGGTAAACGTAGTTCAGCGAATGGTTGATCATATTTCTAACTTCAAAACAGTCATACAAGAGAATATTGACGACTGCGTGGATCGCGGTGTGGAAATAGATTATTGGAAAAATACTTCCGAACAACTTATAAATCATATTTCAGAATTAAAAATAACAAAGGATCGACTACGATCGGAAAGTGAGTATTTTCATTAATTAAAAAAAAACGAGTGCATTTTTTGAAATGATTTAATTTTATTATGCAGTTGATCGGATGGCAAGCCATTTAAATGACTATTCACTGGAAGATATTACCACAAATATTGAGAAATTACAACAAATGCACGAAGAATTCAAAAATAAGAAAATTTCCCATCACGAACTTGTGAGTGAAAAGAGTAAGTTGGATATTTGGAAACAGCAGATAATCGCAAAATCGACGGATAAGAAAACCTCTTGGTTATCTACCGAAAAGAAGTACGAGCAATTGAAAAAATCATCAGCGGATGACATGATCAGTTTACGTACAGAAATTAGTTCTACTATACAACAGTATTATGATCTGATGAATGAAACGAAAATTTCTCTGGATATTATAGAAAAAGGGTAAGTCAGCTATTTAGTTTCAATACTGAAATTAAAATTTATTCAAATATTTAAAATTGGTGTTAAAAAATATAAATAAAATGTTTAGGTTGGGCGAATGCGAATGTTTGATTCAAAATAGGTCTATCGTACTCGAAGATATGAATAGAAAAGAAATTGCTTTAGAATATAAAGACGAAACGATAATTTCAAGTATTGGAAAATTGCAAAATGAATTATTACAACTACAAGAAGTATGTATAGGGAAAAAAAGTGCATTACCAAGCCTCCTACAATACTAATATTTCGATTTGTCATGTTATTTTAGTCGAACGAAATTCTAGAAAAACAGGAACAATTTGCGAAAGAAATCTATACCTCAATGCAATTGCGTACCGATACATTAAAAACAACCATCTCAGGAAATGAAATCAATTTGAAAAATTTACAAGAAGAATTGATGAAAGTGACGAATTATTCAACTTCTCTAACCAACTTTGATAAATCCAACGATACATCTGAGTAAGATAATTATACATATATATTCTTACGCCTACTAAGGTGGTTTACAAAAATTAGCTTCATCATTCAATTAATAACTGACTCATACCTACATGTCAATAATATAAAATCAATTTTTAAAAATAATTTCAGATCAACAATACGAATTGATCTTGAAAATATGAAGCAACAAAACGATAAACTCGAAAAAGAGCATAAAAAATTGGAACAAGAAGCAAAGGATTTGCATAGCGTAGAAGATGAATTGGAACTTAAATTGAGAGCTAGTGACGTTGAGATTGACTTTTTAAATTTACTGTATAACGAAGTCTCCGTCAAAATAAATGAAGAAAAACGAAAAGTGAACAAAGAGGTTCATAGTTTATCATATTTTTTCATTATGCTAGTATTAAATTTTAAATAAGTAATGTAATTTTGTTATTTGCAATCGTAATTTTCAGATGAACGAAAAAATTGGAAAGTGCATTGAAAACTTGACCGAATTGAATGATGTGGTATTCGAAAAGGATTTGCTTTTGGATATAGTTAAAGCCGATGTACAGAAATGTTTTAGTTCAATATCGCGGCTGAACAGCGAAATAAAAGCACAAACTAAAGAAAACAGAGATAAGAAAACAAAACTTTCGCAAATGGAAGAAACTTTCAACAATGAGGAAAAGAGTTTGCAGGTTGTGTTTCAGTCTCATTTTTTGTCTCTTATTATCTACGTTTAAAGGTGATCAATTTTAGTGTAAAAATGAGAAGGCATATCTAGGCTTGTCTTATTTTACATTACCTATGTATATTTACTTACTTGGATCATTTTTTAAAATACTCGTAATTTCTTGAAAGTTGTCGAGAATGATCAACCGATCACTCTTTGTTGAAATTTAAATTACATGAAAGATTATTTTGGGCTTGTAAGTAAACTGAATACTATTTCGAAATCTTCGAAAACCTCAGGAGTCAGGACCAATTTTTTTTTTATTTCGTAATTATTGTATTCAACTAATGATGAATATTTCTAAGTTGAAAATTTGACATGGTCAGTAAGAAAAATATTTTTTGATAGAAATCTTATTATTTTTTCATAATTTACAGAATAAGGCTAAATTACTAGAAGATTTGGAGAAAAATACGTTCCCTAAGAATAAAATCCCAACAGAGTGGGTGCAATCTCTACAGCAACTGAAAAATGAATACGAGAAACTAAAAGCAGAACGATTCGAACTTGAGGAACAACGAAATAATTTGGTGATTTTTAAATTAATTAAAAATATCATAGGTTTATTAAATGCAAGAAATTGTAAAAAATTCTTTCCACTTCTTTTGCAGAAAACAGCTGAGAAAACCCTTCCTGAAAAAGACATCGAATTGGAATTTTCAGACAAAAGCAGTGATACTGAATCTAAGAAACAACGTCCAGATTTAGAAATGAAAAGTGCGGCCTATAAAATGTTTAAAGAGGTACTCGTTCAATTCTTGTACACATTTAAAAATTAAGTAACGCTTGTTTTTGCTAATTTATGGTTTTTGTTGATGTAGCGTATACTGAAGAAGAGTGGCACTACTTTATTTGGATGAATTTTGAGTTTGACATTAATTGACCGGAAGAAGCTACTTTTTTTGTTGTAACTTTTAGGAGTAAAATTTTATTTTTGGTTATAAACCAAAGCTAATTAGTTTTGAAAACTTATTGTTTCGTTTGATACAAAGTAAAGTAATAAAAAACAAAATGTTGTCATTTTATAAAAAAGTATTTATTTAAATAAAATGTCGATAAATAAGATGAGTTTTATTAAACTGCTTAATCCGAGTTCGTAAAATTTGATAGAAATTCAGAATTAAAATGTGAAATTAATCAGCAGAAGTAGTATTGAAGGTTACTAAAAATAACAGCGAAACATAATATTAATTTACACAAGATAAATATGAACATAAAAACTTAATAATAACATTTAAAAACTATTCTTTCAAAAATTTACATCATTTTCCCAAGCATTTAGATAAATTTGACTGTAATCTACGTAATTGTTTTCTAGTTGCTTCGTCTAAATCTAAATTCGTGGCATGCATGCCTTCTGTGGGCAAAATTGATAAAACTCGACCATCAGGAAGAGGTACATTTACACTAACCATCTCGTCATATGTGACACTGGAAACCATCAAAGGACTACCGGAAATAGACATTGCGAATTCACCTTGACGTGGACGTCGTAATACAGCCAGCGGTATATTTGGATTTACTTTGGGTGTTACCAAAGGTATCGACGGAAGTTCGCGGTTACAAGGAGTTTTTAATTTCGAGGCAGAAGGAGGTACATTTCTATCACACGATGATGATCTCAATAGATGATTTTTCTTCGTTGTTGATCTCGAATTACACGAATTGGAACGTTTACGAACTGCGCGTTGAGATTTAGGTTTAGAATATTGTGAAATTATTTCCATACCTGAATGGTTTTCTTTGTACGATTCAGCGTGATCCGTACAATCCATATCAGAAATTTCTTTACATGTTTTGGTACCAAGACCACTGGACATAAGATTAACTCTCAATACACTATACATTTCCTTCATTCTTTTCAATGTATTTTTGTGTGCATGGTTTATATGATCGATTTTATCTGTAATGAGACTGTTGAGTTCTTCAATTTGCATAGAAATACTCTTCTCTTTAATTTCGCTGATATTCGATTCATCGCTCAGTTTGGAATCACTGGTAACTCTCCGTTTCTTCACTACCTTCGTACGCGGCATTTTTGTTTTAACGCGAATGAGACAATTAACGTTTAATACATTTACTTTACATAAAACGGTTGAAAAAGATTGATAACGTAAATAATTTCACAATTTTCACACAAAGACATATCAAACGATCAACAAAAGTATGCCGAAATTCAAATTTTTAACGAGTTAGCCATTGTTGCCAGGTAAAGAAGTTATTAATTTACTTTTCAGGATTTTTTATTTAACATGTAAAATGACGATGAATGATTTATTCGAGAATATTAATAATCGAAAAATTAAGTAATACTCATTTTAAAACCAAAGCAGTTGACATTTTTAATTTTGTTACTTAAAAAAACGAAATTAATAAAATCAAAGTGAAAGAAAAAGAGAATTTCAATATTCCGTTATTCTCGCTCTTCATGTTACGTTTTGATTGGTTGATTGAAAACGGAAAACTCCGCCATTTTCAAGCCAACCAATCAAAAGTTTTTATGAAAAACAAAAAACGCGACGATGAGCCTAAACGTTTCATATTGAAGCGTCGAACGGTCGAAATTTTTGTAAAGCGTTGATCCAGTTTGTTTTGTTTTTGTTCTGTAATCATTCTGAAAAATTACCGAAGGGGAAAACAGATAAAATCAATTTACAAAAAAATGTTTGCATTACTTTTCACTTAATTTACTACTCGCTACTTTACTTCGAAACGTAAAAACGTTTAGTTATTCTGCAGTGAAAAAGGGTTAAATTTGTATTGGCAAAATCAAATTTTCCAATAGTTGGAATCCCTAGTTCGTTCATCGTTTTGCATCGTGGTGTTCCAAAGTTCTTTATCACACCATCATGAGTAAACGAAAAGCTGAAGAAATCGAGGATGATATTCTCAATATGAAATTCAGTAAAAAGAAAGCTGTAATTGAAGAGGACGACGATGACGATGAAGATGATGAAAATGATGATGGAAAGAAGTACGAAATTTTGAAGGAGGATGATATCGAAGGTTTGAAAATTGGTTCACATCAAGTTAGGAATTATTTATTAAATACTGGATTCGTGGCCTAATAAATATTTCAAATAATTTGATAGGTCAAGAAGCAGGCGTTGTAACCAATGAAGGAGATGTACAAATAACACCGTTCAATATGAAAGAAGAAATGGAGGAAGGTCACTTTGATTCTGAAGGAATGTATCATTGGAATAAGGAAAGCAATTTGAGAGATAATTGGCTGGAAAATATTGACTGGATAAAAGTTAGTGTTCAAAAAAATATTATGTTCTAATGCCTTGAGGTATACTTCAATCTTTATGTTTTTCAAGTTTCGTTATTCAATATTATTAATACCTCGTGAATTCGTTACGATTTCCAGATCAAATCGAGTGAAGAAGGCGGGTCTAAAAAGCAAGAATCTGACGATGAAGAAGAAACACCATTCGATGAAATTGGACATTATAAACAAATTTTACCTTATATGCGAGAAAAAGAAAACGTAGCCGCTACATTGCGACGTTTGGGTTCGTAAAACAGATTACATGTCGAACCACTCGAATAATTATAGTTTCGTAACAAATAGTATATTTTTAGGTGGCTCCAAGTCTTTATCTGCTTCTGAACGATTAAAAAGGAAAAAAGCTGGTATAGCTTTAACCGACGAAGAAAAAGGCGATAAAGAAGCTGTTACCAAAGTTACCGAACTAGCCGATGCTATTTTATCACGAACCGGAAACATGAATATTTATCAAGAAACGTTCGAACATATTTCTAAAAAGGTAAATAAATAAAAATACTCGAATAAATACAACAAAATTTATACGTACGTAATCTCGTAATTCTCCAATTCTTGATGATTTTACAGATAAATGACCAGCAAAAGAAGACAAGCAATGGAACTTTTTCAGCCGATCTCGATATGTATGCTGATGATTTCGATGAAAAAGAAAAGGCAGAATTAACCACCCCATCAACCAGTAAAGCGAGTTTAGACACTGATATCGATGAATCCGAAGGTATTTATTTCAACTTGAAAAGTTTAAAAATTAACCAATATGCAAAATTACCTAACTGCTTCGTTCAAATCGTGCAGGTAATGATGTTAAATGGGAGATAAAGAAAAGTTTGGAAGCTGAAGCTATCGAAGGACCGTATACCACCCAGCAAATGAATAAATGGGTGCGAGAAGATCATTTCAAAGGACAAGTTTGGGTACGAAAGTATGGTTCGAGTAATGAATTTTATTCGTCAAAGAGAATAGATTTCGAATTATACTTATAAGCTTTAATTCAAGTTTTAATTGGAAGGTAGAACGAAGTATTTCTAAATACTTTTTTTAGAATTATTTTTGTCAACTCGTGAGACAGAAATATTCTATATTCGCTCTCATATTACATTTTTGTATTTTTTTCGAATTTTTACGTCAAGATGAACTTGATGAAACTATGTTGATAATTCAAGTTTTTCGTATATTTTTTATATTTTATTATTTGGTGGAATTCTATATTCAATATGTTGGCTTATATTCAACACGAGTTTCGGTGTAATTTGAAATGATGGCCGTGATCCATTGATTTGGTGGCGCGATACCAGGCACAGAAAAATGACAGGCCTGTGTACGTTTTTTAAAATTATAATGCAAAAAAATATTGATCAGAACAGATGAAAAAGAAAACAATACGAGAAATTTTCAAATTGGAAAAAATTGAAATTTTATATTAAATAATATTATAGATATCAATCTCTTAATTTTCATATTACCCTCGCTTATTTCATTATACAATCAACTTTTTTTTTCAAATTCAACTCAATACACATTAAGCAAAGCGTAAAAGTACATATACTGCGTATTATTACAATCTAAATATTTTATCAACTTTTTTCCTTCGTGCGTTGTAAAAAGTAATTGTAAAAACGTTGTAAATAAACGTTAATGAATATTTATAAAAATTTTCAAATTGTTTAATGATTCGTACTACACGACAAAAAAACTTTCATTTGCATCAAAACGTTGTGAAGAGCTGTGCTGTTATAGTACAACAAAACCCGTCGGACAAATTTTATTACCAATACGTAAATACCACATAAATAACGATAAAAAAACGAAAGGGTATGGTGAATTGAAGTAATGTGTATGACATTCTCCAAATATAAGGGGCAAAATTTCCTCGCGCGTTTTCCCATCATTGAGGAGGATAGTTTATCGAACGCCGGGTAGGGCGACATTTAGTCGGTCGCCATTCGCCAACCCAACGCGAACCCAACGTCGCCAATTGTTCCTTTGAAACGTACACCTCCGGAGTTAGTTTTCGTTCATCTTTTAAGAAGAGTGAACCGTACGGAGAGAACAGTTGCATCAATGGCTCCTACAAGTTTTACGATTTCTTCGTAAAATATTTCGAATCCCGAAAAGTCGCGTTAGAGCCTGGAGCTTTTACTTAAAATGAGATTTTTTAACATTTTTTTCATTCTTTTCGTATCTTTAAATTATTATGCATCTGCCGGACCGAAACAGAAAGATAAAACAGGTAATTTATTTATATTTTTAGTTTTAAAAAATTTTCAAATTTTTTTAATTGAAAAGTAATTTTACCTTTAGAATTTTTTAATTTTAATTTTTTTTTGAAGCCTGTCTCTTGTAAAATAATGTTTTGTGTTTACTTAATGAGAAGTAAATACAGTTCAAGGCTATTGTGCAAGACTGAAAATTTCTAACTTGATTTTTATACGAATCTAGTTTTTATTAAGTACCTATTGAACCACCAATTTTTTTTTATCAATATCCAAGAAAACATAATACTCGAATACATTAGCTGGTGATGGAGATCGTTAATCTTTAATATAATTTTTTTTTACTCATAGGGAAGAAAATTAAGGTGAATTTCTTGCACGATTCTATTGGAAATCAATCTATTTTCAATATTCTTTCAGAGTAATGACGCAGATATTTTTTTTTTAATATTCGTATCTTTTATATTGATTAAGATATAGATACGTAAATTTTAAGTATGATGAGAGGGTAATAAATGAGAATATCAAATTGATGGGCAATGAAATGTTGAGGTAGGTAGGTATCTTTAAAGACTTGTTTAAATATATGACTCTAAGCTCACGTTCATCGTGGACGATGCTTTTGTACCTAGAACGAAACATTTTGAAAAAAATAGTTTTTGAATGACAGTTTCTTCAAGGCATAATTTCATAAATATTGCTGAATCATGAAGTATTTCCGATGGGTAATCAAAAACGTTCAAACGTAGTGGCAAAAATGTAGGTAGTCCCAATTTTTTTTTTTTTTTAACATCAAAATTCAATTATTTCCTGGTAACTGCCCAGCTCTTCATTTCTTTTGAGAATTAGTTTATTTTAAGAATTATTTTTAAAAATCAATGACATATGTTGAAAGAAATGTATTCGTAACGTCAGAAATGCTTGTCCCCCTTGTTTTTTTCTTTGATTTTAAATCATTAAACGCTCTCTTTTTTTCTGCTAATTAATTCGTCACAAAACCAACCACGTTAAATGACGAAAACGTCTAAACGTAAACCACTAATAATGCGGCCGAAAAAGTACTATTTTATTAGGTAAACAACAAAAAAAAATTAGAAAGACGTGAAGGGGTGGTATTGATTTTCATTCAGTCACTGAAATAAATTAGTCATGCACCGGTGCTTTGTTGTGAGTAATGAGTCTGCAATTAGCATATAGGACCTATCATTTGGAAATTTATATACCTTTACCTATATCTTCTTGAATTATTATGTATTGATTATAGGCTCTTATTATTATCCAGATTTGTATCTTTTGTTAGTATTTCGTTGAAGTGAATAATTAGTTATTCTCGATTTAAAGGGTCGATGAGATTTAATTATTCATTGAAAGCTTTTTTTCGGAAACAATCGAAACAAATTATGGAATATTGATTGAAGATTATAAGATTCATTTTTTTCGAAGAATTTTTGTAAGGAATTTTATAAGACATAGAGTAATATTTTTATTATATTATAAAAATACCTATTTAGATTTTAAAATTGGGTATCAGTCTATCAAAAAATTGATAATAATGAGATCGAATTCTTTAAAAATGTATCGCAGGTAGCATGGTCTTTAAAGTAAGTCTATCGTGTAAGTAAGTCGTGTTTTTGGACGAAATGAAAACAATAATGAAATTACAGTGTACTTTTATGGCCATTCACTAGCGATGATTCGGTTAATATATAATTTGAATTGACCGAATTTCTGTAATTGGACGCGTTGCCATTGTTCAAAATTGACGTCATAATATGTCGCTATTTATACCTGTAAAAAATTACTCACGATATCAATACTTATTGGAAGTCATGTCGGTGACTTTAGGGGTGGTTTAAGTTTTTTTTTCTTTTCAATTTAACTCACACGAGGTACCTAGTACTTGTCTATTTACTACAGGGTGTTCCGGCAGGAGTGCACGGCCCTCAAACCAGAGATGCAGCTATTCAAACTACATGAGTGTATGCATGTTCGCTAACTCAAAGATTTGAAGGGACAAAGTTACGCGCTAGTCGTGGTGATTTTTTCAAAATATTGTAACTTCGTGGATTAAACGGGCTAAACTGTTTTGAAACCTTTTTTAGAACTTTTTAAGCTCTACAAAATAAATCGTTTTTATGTTTTGCTCAACTCTGAAATTGCAGGAGCTACAATAATTTGAAAATTTCTAGGATTTATAACTCCTTCAATTTTCAAGTTAAATAAAATTTTGTCAAAACCATGTTTATGGAGCTTTTTGAGCTCTACAACATGAACTAATAAGGTTTTACCCAACTTCAAAATTTAAAACATGGAGATCTTCTTGAAAATTTCTGGTGAAAAAAAATTAAATCAGAAAGTAATGCCTTTTTCATTTTTAAAATAATTGTAGCTCCTTTAATTTCAGAGTTAGACAAAACATTAATGACTCTTCGTGTAGAGTTCAAAAAGCTTTATAAAAAGGAATCTTGCAAAATTTTGTCCAACTTGAAAATTATTGCTGTTTCAAAGCTTACAAAGAGTATAGCCGGTTTTATAGGGATGATTTGGCCATGAGCACCGAATTTTAAATTATTCAATGGAAGTTGGTTCTTATGGCCTAAACCTCCCGTGACAAAATTTTTAGCTCGATGTCTCAACGCTAACCCCTTCTGAGGGTTAATTGTGGATTTCTGTTAAAATTTTCCATTTTTGGCAGTTTTCAACAGAATTTTTTCAAACTTGCAAGGATGGTAGACGGTATCGAGGGTGATTTCAGAAATTTTTTGAAAACAATTTTGAACACTTTTTCAAGGTCAAATGGACATTTTAAGCTTTCCAAGGGTCATTTTGGTAACCTTTTTCAGAGGTGCAATTCTGAAAAATATATATATTATGTATTAGTTTAGATGTACAACCCCATATTGTTATAGAATTTGATATCGTGGTGCGTCATCTTCAAAAATGCAAAAAACTGGTTTTTTCGTCCATTTTCCCCCCTAAATGGATCATTTCTGGTCGAGAATTTTTTTTCTTACAATATATCGTTAATGGCACCAAAATACATCAACAACCAGTATTTGGACCAAATTCGTACGTTTTTTCCCATTTTCCAATTTTCTTTTGAAATACTCGGATGACACTATTTTGAGGACTCACAACCTCTTCAAAATGATCTAGGGCCCTAAAAATCATGTCTGGGTTTGTTTCAAGTCGATATTTCACATATACTGCAATTTCAGCAAAATTGAGCAACTTTGATTTTATTTTGCTCTTTTTAAAGAATTGAGTATTTTGGACTTGGGAAAAATTTTACACGAAATAAGTTGAAAAAAATCAAAGTTTCTTGGTTTTGCTGAAATTACAGTATATGAGAGATATCGACTTAAAACAAGCTCAGACATGATTTTTAGGCCCCTAGGTCATCTTGAAGAGGTTGTGAGTTCCCAAAAT
>FIZU01061342.1:0-19342 GCA_900064475.1 Pseudococcus longispinus
TCCCCCCCCCCCCCCCCATTAGGTGAAGGGTAATGAGATAGAAAAGGTATTTATGCATTTATTACGAATATTGAAAACAAGTTCACTGTTAAATGCAGACAGATTACAGAAGACAGAATTTTAGACGATTTTACTAATTCATTTTTCTATAAGAATTCGGCGAAACTCTGAACAAACAGGTTAAAAAATTTGAAAATTGAAAAATTGCAGCAAGTACTTGGTCAATAAATTTTTTAAAATTCAAAAGCCGACTGACGCTTGAAAAAAATTTTCAAAATCGAAAAAATCAGAATTTCTGAAATTTTCCAAATCCAAAAAATCGTTTGAAATCTGAAAAAATTTTCAAGCCCAGACAAAATGTCTGAAAATCAGTGTGATCTGTAAAATTTTTCAAGTAGAAAAAGTCTGAAGTATTTGTCCGACAAAATGTCGAAAAGTCAGCATGATCTCTAAAATTTTCCTAAATCTAAAATGTGAATGGAAATTTGAAAAATTTTCAAGCCCAAAAAAATCTGATAAAATGTCTAAAAGTTATGAAGTTCAAAAAAGTCAAAATTAATAAAAACAGAAAATTTCACTCTCGTCATGTTTTTAGCTTATCCAAAAATTGAGCTTATCGAAAGAAAATATTAATTTTGACTTTTTCTCACTTACCAAAAATCTCCAATTTTTTTCACCGTCTCTCAAAAAAATTTCATAACCCACCAATTTTGTTACAAAGAGAATGGATAGGTTTACTAGTAGGTAAGTGTAAACAAAATAATATTTTTTCATTCTTCTCCAAAATCTCATTTCGCAAATAAATGGAATCAAAAGCCTGGTCCTTTCAAATTTTAAAACAATTTTTTTTACCAAAGGTCAAATTTTAAATGATTATTTCTAAAATGGGATTTTGGAAAAATAGGGCAAAAGGCCCATTATAATTAGTCAACAGTCCTATACTAACGTAAATAGTATCCAATTATTTTTGAAGCCTAAAAAAATCAAATTTGGAGAAAATTGAGCTGAAAAAGTTCGTAAATCTTTGGTAAAAGATTCAAGTGATGAAGCCTCACTATTTTGTAATAAAAAAATCGATGAAAACTACCAAGAATAACAACTTTGAGGTACATTAGGGCGGGGAGGGGGGGGGGGGAGTAAAACACGAGAATTCATTAAAACGTCGCTGATTCTATGAAAATTATGGTTTTATAGTTTACGAATGAGTGTTAACAATTTTTTTTGCAGGACATTTTCAAAATTATTTTTTGAGTAATTTTTGTCCAAAAAACGATCTCTTTAACTTTTCTTAAAAAGTGTTATTTTCAACAATTTTTCGAAAAAATAATTTTTTCTGTATTTTTTTCAAATATTTTTTACCTTGAAGAATTTTGTATTCAAAAAAATTTTCAAGTTTGGTTTTTTTGAAGAAAATTATTTCTGAATAAGTAATGAATTTCCAAGAACATTATTTTTACACATTTTTTCCGGGGGATTTTCATCTTAAAGAATTTTTTAGCAGATCAATTTTTAGATTTTTTTTTTGAAAGAATTTTTTCGACACTTTTTTAAATAACTTTTACAAAAAATTTTCTTCGTAGAATTTCTTAAAACACAAAAAGCTTACAGGACTTCTTAATTCTTTTACCTATCTGTTTTAGAATTTTTTAATTACTGTTTTGAATTTTTTCGAGAGAACTGCCAATTTTTTTGGAAATATTTTTTTTTTCAAATTACTTTAATTAATTGTGTCTGAATAGATTTTTGAAGAAAATTTCAAACAGTTGCGTCTAAACCGAACAAAATTTAATGAAATTGTTTGAAAAATTTGGTAAGAAATTTTGTATTTGAACGAAATTTTGAAGCAGTTGAACAAAATTTAAGTAAAATTGACTCAGAACCAAATTTTGAAGAATTTTATTTCAAACAATTGTGTTTGAACAAAACTGAAAAAAACTACATTATGTTCAAACAAAATTATGTAAACTCTAATTTTAAATAAAATTTTAAAAGATTGTGTTTGAATAAAATTTCGAGGAAACTTGAAACTGGTTACTAATAAAATTGTATTTGAACGAAATTTTGGAAAAATTGCCTGCATCAAATTTTCAGAAATTCGATTTTAAACAAAATTTCAACTATGTAACAAAATTTTGAAAATTTCCTGCGAATTTTATCAAGTTACTACCTTTTTTCGACCAAAAATTTGAATAAAAGGAACAAATTGGTCGAAAATAATGATAATAATTAATACAGCGTGAAATTATGATAAAATCATGAAAATCTCGAAGATAATGACCAAACAGATAAATAACAACAATTTCCAAGCTCTTTTCTCATTCGCCTCTCAAAGCCTTATCATTTCGCCATCTGAGATTTATAGATTTTAGTCAAAATTTGCACCGAAAATGATCATCTTTTCATATTATTTCTAACAACAAATTTCATAAAAATGAAGAATTTCACCACAAACACCATCAACAAATACAGGTTGTCCCGAAATTCGTCTGTCATAAGCGAGATTTAGATACAGCAGGGTAACACCAAAAAAAACTTCATTTGAACATGTTGCCTATTTATAATATTAAAGGGGAAAATTTCTTCTCAAAAAAATCTAATCAAAATCGATTTTCAATTATTGGAAAGCATAGTGGGCATACCTCAAAAAATTGAATAAATTTTCAGATAATGATTTTTTTGCTCATCTTCAAAATTAAAGTGTCCATAAAAATAATTTGAAAAAAAAAATTCTACGAAAAAATCAATTGGCGGATGAGTAGTAGGGACGTTGAAAAATATACAATTTTCGTCACGTTCATTTTTTGCACTAAAAATCAAAATTGAAATGGCCAAGTAAATTTTAAAGTAAGAAAATTTGTAAAAATTTTGAATTTTTTGATCAAATTCGAGTTTTACATCCCCTTCAATTTTGATTTCAGGCAAAAAATGAACATAACAAAAATTGTTGATTTTTCAAAATACCTGCAATGTTCATTTTCCCAATTTAATTTTTTCAAGAATTTTTTTATTTCAAATTATTTTCAGTCCCTTCAATTTTGAAGTTAGGCAAAAAATCATGATATGAAAGTTTGTTCAATTTTCAAAATATTACCCCTTTTCATGCTTGAAAATTAGTTTACATTCAATTTTTTTGAAAAAATTGCCCATTCAATATTCGAATAAGGCAACGTATTCATTTGACGCTTTATTTAGTGGTACCCTGTTGTATCCAAATCTCACTATCTCTGTACCTAAGGCCTCAATTGAAAAATTTTTCAAACAAAAATTATTCATCATACGCCAGTGAATAATTTTGGTTATATGAAAAATTTCGATCTGACCCCTTCCTTCCCGCCAATTTTGCAAATTATTTCAAAATTAGTATGGCAGACGACTCCCAGAACACCCTGTGGCTGTATATGCATCTTCAATCTTAACTCAAAATGAAAAAACTAACACCTCATTCCAAATCCCTGCACCAAAATCATTCCCCTCCCCCACTCCAGCCCCTTCAATCCAAACCCATTCCAAGTCATTCTCCACCTCTCACACATTCCCTTGCCAACTGCATTCTGCACTCCAATGCACCAAAACTAAAAACCCATATAACATACTCGTAAATCGTTAAAAAAAGGGAGAGGTCGAAATACAGACATTTTCGACACATTAGCACGAACAAACAGACAGGGTAAAAACCAAACTCGATCCGGAGAATAGTTACATTTCGTGTTATTAAACTGTTATGCAACAAAAATTACCATATTTCAGGTGATAATTTCGAATACTATTCCATCTGTCATAATCATCGCGAAATAATTTCTTTGGCTTATCGCCAATCGTACCCCAAGGTTAGCAATTTATCGAGTTCTAGGTTCGTGTGTGTTTTCGAGCCGCATTTCGAATCTGGCTCACAAAATGTACATTAATAATAAAAGCATTTCCAACAACAATAATGCCACGATACGTTCAAATGAGTAATATGATCAAATTGTAACACAACCAAAACAATTGAACTTTACTCGCGCACAATCATTCATTTTTATCAGTTCAATTCACGAAGATGATTATTTTTCCAAGCAGACAATTCAAAATTGGTACTTACGAGTTTCCCAATTTGAAGTAACATCGCATAGAACATTCGAACATAGCAAAAAGAGCACAGCCAATCTGGTAAACATCTCCATTACAGTCATCCCTTAAAATAAAGACACGAAAATTGATCTACACCGAAATCTGACGATCCTTCGAAGAACTACATCGCGCACCGTGCGTTTGCATCGAACTGAACAACAAACCAGTTTACATGCGATTTCGACAAGTTTTTCATAGTTGAAATAGATAATAACGAGAATTTGTATTTGAAACCGAATATTGTTGATCTAACTCCAACTCCGAGTACCGAGGGAAAACCTACGCTCGAAATTATCTAATCGAAAAAAATGACATAAATTATCAACAATTATTATTCGACGAGTCGATAGGCTCGTTCGTCTCACGACGAATAAATTTACCGGAAGCTTACGGCTCCTCTGATCGCACTCAGACTCGTATTTATCATCGAGATATTCGCTCCATAACGGAAATTAATTATTTCGCGAGTACATCGTCCTAAAAAAAATCATTATCGCGATGAAAACGTATCCACTCGATCGATTAATATAAAATACTAACGCACGTGTAATTATTGCGATACCAGCGAACAAACTTGATTAAGTAATCATCGCCGTAAAATGTTAAAAACACCTGAAAATTCGTCCGAAGAAAAAAATTACCATACGTTGCACATCCGACGACGACTTGATCGTAATCAGTTTGGCAACACTGGTTAATTTCTTCCTAATGATCGAAATGTGTAATTTAAATACATAAACAAGTTCATTTTCTATATTTACTAAATTAACTAAGCCGTATTTATACTCGATTTAGTTTTTCGCCATATCGTATAATAAATTATTGCCTAAATGGGTCTATTTGTAGCTGGCTCGAAATTCGCTAAACGACTATGTATATTATGTGCATACCCCATTAAACGCGAATTAAATAAAAAAATTTAACGTTTCCTTGTTTTTAGACATGCAAATGTATTTTCATTCTTTTACGTACGTTTGTATTTGTAGCCTATGATGAAGGAGAAAAATTACAGAGGAGGAATTACGACGAAAATACAGACGCCTACGATGGAAAAAGTATCTATTTTGTGATACCTAACCACGAATACCAACGGACGAATATTTTCCATTTGTTAGTTGTTTTCATTTTTTTGCTTTTTAGTATCATTACGATATTAACATTTATATGTTAGATTATTTCCAAATGGATGGCCAAGAATTCGAATACATTTTTCGAAAAGTATTTTATAATAAAACGTGAATACTCGGTTAAGCTTTTAAGAAGGTAATTTATTTATCCGGGAAGGGAGGAAAGGGGGAGGACAGTCTAAAGAGTGTTTGTATTCTTAAAATAGGATTATGAGCAATTTTCACCGCACATTTCTAATCATTTCAATTGCATGAGCTTCAATTTTTAAATGCTTGCATTTTTTTTAATGTCTTCAAAAAATCCAAAATCGTATCAAAGTTGTTTCAAATGATGATGTATGGTTCTAATTGTGAAAAAAAATTATGAAATTGGGGGAGAGGGGACTCGGGACTTTATGAAATTAGTTGAGATATCGTTCAAGTTCGAAAGAGCAAAAAGAACCATTAAAATTGCTATGAACATCGTTCTTTAAATGATTTGAAAATATGATTAAACTATCAGAAGAAAATTTTGAACATGTATTTAAATTTTTTCAAGTCTTGCGACAATATTTCAAATTGTGAAAAAAATGACCTTTAATTGTTGAGAGCTTGAAAAAAAAATTCATACCTTTTCTTTCTAAATTTAGGGTGTTAAATGCTATAAAAATTGATTTGAAAGCCGTTAATTTTGTTTAAAAAAATTTATCAAGTCCAAAAAAAATCAGATAAAATATCTAAAAGTCATCGTAACGAATTTTCGCAAATGAATTTCTAAATAGAATTTTTTTGAAAAATTTTCAAAATCCAATTCAAAGTACAAAAAGTCAGCAGAAATTTGAAAATTTTTCCAAATTTAAAAAAGTTCGACAAAATGTCTAAAAGTCATACTTATAGGTAAAAAAGTGTCTGCCAAAATGTCTGATTTCAACTTTCTTGAAAATTTTCAAGTCCAAAACGTTGAAATTTTCCAAATCCAAAAATTAATTTCAGATTTTAAAAATTTTCCAATTTAAAAAAAGTTTGAGAAAATGTCTGAAAGTCAATTTTCCAAGTTCAAAAAATCTTAATTTTTGGTCTGACAAAATGTCTAAAAATTAGCATAGTTCAAAAAGTCAGTGAAAATCTAAAAATTAATCAAAGTCCAAAAAAGTCTGACAAAATGTCTAAAAGTCATCGTCAAGGAATTTCGTAACGGAATTTATGAACACGAAAAATGGATAAAAATTTTCAGATTGACATCCCCTCCCTCCCTCCACCAATAAGACATATCCATGTCAAAGTGTTTAAAATTTTTCAAAAGTAGCTAGATTAGAATTGTGCTGAATTGTTTTAAGATTAGGTTCAAATAACTTACGAAAAAAATTATACAATTGCAAAAAAAATTTCAAAAAGCCACAAAAATGGATGAAATACTTTTGAAACTGTTCGAAAAAGCAAAAGAAAAGTGAAAAATTTTAAACATGCTGCAAATTTTTCAAGGGGAAGTACCTAGTTAAAATTGAGTTCGAATTGTTTTAATCGTTTTAAAAATAGTTTAAAGTTCAAAAAAAATTCAAAATACCATAAAATTGTTAAAATATTGCTATTTTATTAAAAAAAACAGAAAATTTTTTAAAAATGTCATAAAAATCGTTCAACTTACGTATTTGAAAACATTTTAAAAATTTCATTAAAAAATAATAGGTAAGTAGAAGTACCTACTAAGTACATGGTAAAATTGCTTTAAATTTTAGTCGAAAAATCAAAAAAATTTCCAGCTGAAATTCTTATGAAAATCGTTCAAATGGTGGAAAAAATTGCAAAGAAACATCGAAAAAATTATAAAACTGCTTAAAAAGATGTTCAAAATGTCACAAAAAGAAATTGAAATGAGTGCACTATAAAAAAAAATTGCTTACAATTTTTTCATCATTTTAAAGTAATTTCCATACAAATTTGATAATTTTTCTTAATATTTTATTATATTTTGAGGAGCTTCTGAGAAAATTTTATAAATTTTTGTACGGTTTTCAACATACTTCAGAAATATTTCTCGCATATTACTCAATTTTTGTATCCTTTTCAAAAACTGCTGAGATATTCTAATCAATTTTACTAATACCTATTTTATTAATTTTAGAGCATTTTGTAACCATTTTAATTGAAATTTCAACTTTTTTTTTTCAAAATTCCAAGAATTTTCAACCTTGAATTTGAAGCACTTTTAGCGCTATTTTGAGCAATTTTATTACTCACTACTTTTTTTAAATTATATTAGACTTGAACAATTTTTCTAGTAATAATTTTCAACAATTTTTAATAGAAATTTCCACTTTTTCTTCATAATTTGAAAAATTCTACAGCCGTCAGATTTAGGGATTTCTTTTTGGCGAATGGAGACTTCAAAATTGCTAAATTTTCTGCGCGATTTCACTTAATTTTTTTCTGACAATTTTAGCAAGTTTTATCGAGAGATCAAAAACATTTAGTAAATGTAACTAAAATTGTGCCAGTTATTCGAGGAGAGGAGGAGCGATCGAAAATGTGATTTAATGTAGTTTCCAGATTTTGAAAAGTTCACCAATTTTTCTCAAATTTTGCCAATATTTTCTACCTTTCTACTAATTATGCCAACTTTTCTCTAAATTATTCAATTTTCTCAACTTTTCGGCAGTTCGAGAAATATGGGGGGAGGGGGGTGCCTGGCAGCCCCCTTCCCCAAGTTAAAGTCATCCCTGTACACGTCAAAAGGAACATTTTGAAAAAAAACATCAAAACTAAATTTTTAAGTTTATTAAAAATCAGAATTTTTTTTCAACGATTGATTTTTGTCACAAAATGAAATGAATTTTGAATGGATACTGAATCAAATTTTATGACACTTTTATGACTTTAAGATAAAAAATACGTAATAATGGAAAGTTTTGGTCAACATTTTTTTGGCTTTTTTCAATTTTTATATCAAAATATTGCAACTTGCAATTATTAAAGATTCTAGTTCAAGATAATGACTTGAAAAATTATTTTCAAGTAAAATATTGCGAGTAAATTTTGATTTTTGATTTTAAATTTCCGTATTTGTCAACTTGAGAATCAAAATTCAAAATAATAGCATTCGTGTGATTTTTGGATTAAAATAATTATTAGAAATATTATTGGTCAGAAATCGTGACTATTTCAACTTTGATCTCAAATATTGCAATTTTTGTGATTTTAGATCAAAATAGAGATTTTAGAAAAAAAATTTCAAGTCAAAATCTTAATTCAATTTTTATTTTTTATTTCAAATTTTGGATTTTTTTCAACTTTGGAATGAAAATTATAGCATTTTTGTGATTTTTGGATCAAAATAATGACGGAAATTTTTTGTCAGAAATCCTGACTCATTAGTTCAAGATTTTTGTTTCATTTTTATTCTTTGTTCGGTTTTACTTCCTAGAAACAAGACAATTTAATTTTTTTGGAGCTGCAGAAAAAGTCCTGCTGAAGCTTGCTGAATTCGAAATTGAATTATACCAAGAATATTGTTAAAATTCATCCTTTTTCCACACATACATCGTAACAAACACTCATTCCAAAAAATTCACTTCCTTACACCCATCTGATCAAAATCTGCCGATCAAATCAATCAAAACACCAGATATCAAATTCAGCCATATTCATTTCCTTTCAAAATGGCAACATTGTACAATAAAATTGCTAACTATGCAAACACTACAGAGATGATACTCGGTCCCAGTAACGAAAAAATTGTACGAAATGTTATCTCTCGTATAAAAATTACGCTATAAAAAACGAAAAATGAACCAGCTCAATTTTATCAGTGGTAATTAAGTAGTGAAATGTGTAGTATAGGAGGTGCAAGTGTATTAGAACTTTGGGAGTACATTCTTCGGACGTTTTTCGACTCGTTCCACGTACAACTGGAGACTACACATAGGACAAATAGTGTAAGTGTAAGCGCATGTTTTTTAGTACCCGAGAGCTAAGAATTGAAAATATTGAACAGTTCGTTACACCCTTCGGTTTATTACTTGTAGAAAATAGGTCAGTGTTAGAAGTTGCGCCGATTATCCCTTGCAGATGTTGTGGTTTGAACTGTTATGCGATGAAGCGATTTTTCGTTAGTGTGGAGCTTTTTTCCTAGTTGGTTGCAGTTTTTACAGCCGTCATGTTTCATTACATCGTGTTTTATTATCATGATACTGGCGTTTAGCTTTGTACTTGGTAGTAATTAAGATCGCTAACGATAGTGTTTTTCTTCGCTGTGTAGTTCTATCGCACATCGTTTCGTTTCCCGTTTTGTGTACAAATCGGTACATTGGAAAGGAGATGAAAATCAATTCGAAGCCAATCAGGTCGTCGAAACCGGACTCCGTACTGTTTTAAGGTAATTTTAATATTATATTTTATAAAATGCAACCCCCAATGCATAATTTGACACTCTGAAGTGAAAAAAAATAACACCATCACACATTCGTACTATAACACACAACGATCTGATAAACATAACATTTGCTACGTTTTTACTGATAACCTGTTATCAGACGGTCGAATTCGCTATTAAAGTAATGTAATTAACGAAATTCACTCGAGTCGAGTTAAGATGTTATTCATTTAACATTTAGTAATCTTTTCGGTTCCAGGTTTTTAGCGAATTAAACAATTACCAAAATGAGGGACGATTTATTACTCATTAAGGGCCACTTCTTCTTCCTATTCGCCGGTAAGTGTTAGCGTTTGTTTACCAAACACCGTAGGTAGGGATAATCGAATCTCTTCTAATATTAAATAATTTTTTGTTTTATTCAGCTTTAGGACCAATATTACCATTCATCAGTGTGATTGGTAAACAATTAGGCATATCCGAGGTAGCAATGGGAACAATATACGCCATCATACCTTTAATGTATTTTATCACGAAACCGATGTACGGATTTATAATAGATTACTTCGTCAGACAACGTACTTTCATATTTACCATGACGGTTGCTTTGATGGGTGTATTTTACTTACTCATTTATTTCGTTCCTCATACGCCATTACGGAAGAATACTCCAACTAGTAATATATCCTGCCTATCAGTATTATTCTGTGATTTACATGTACGAATCAAACACTACCTAAAGTAATTGTGATTCTAATCCAGTATACTAAACTTCTGAATTATTTTTTACAGAAACACGATTATCCAAATTGGACTGTGAATCAAGTCTGCAGTTTATCGTGTAAGAATGGTATTCAAGAGAGTGAAATCGAACTAAGGCTGTTACCAGAATTGTGTAATTATACCGCTCGTGATATAAACACTCAATGCAACGTTTCCAAAGCCGATTGCGACATCGACTGTAAATACTTGAGCCCCGTATCGTTCGTACCGTTGGAAACATTATGTCGAACATCGTCATTTTGGTTTTTTGTACTTCTAATGACCCTAGGATCTATCGGTTTTAATATAGTGAACAGCGCCAGCGATGCTATTTGCTTTAATGCATTAGGTACGTTGAATCTGTCATCGATGGAATACCGCAGAATTATTCTCAACTTTGATTCACTGATTTGTAGGGGACGGAAATGAGATGAAATATGGTAGTCAACGTATGTGGGGCACTGTGGGTTACGGTATCACAGCGTTTTTGGCCGGATACTATATCGATCATTTATCCAAAGGATCGATAGTCAAAAATAATACTCCGGCGTTTGTCTTACTCATGTTTTTCATTTCACTCGATATCATCGTATGTTCAAGACTCAAGGTATCGTGTTTCGAAACTTTTCAAATTACCTAATGAATAATTTTCATTGTACTAACCGTTTTTTATTTTTTTTATCAGTTCGCACCGATACCGAATTCCCACCGGATCGTTAGAGAAGCTTGTCAAGTTTTAAGGAAACCTCACGTAATGATCTTCGTGTTTTTCTCGCTGATTATAGGACTTTGCGACGGATTCTTGGCTTATTATTTATTCTGGTAAAAATAAACAAAAGTATCGATTAATTATCGCAATATTGAACGTATCTTCTGTAGCAACCGGTAAACAAAAAAAATAATAATAATTACTATTGATTACTAGTAGTTATTATTAATTGACTAATAGTTACTACTAATCAATTAATGATTCCCATTTGGTGACTAGTAGTGACACAAAAGTGACTAATAATAACTAATAATCAATTATTAATTCTCGTGGAGGGACTACTGGTGATTAATAGTAACTACTAATCGATTAATAGCTCCAGTATTGTGACTAACTGTTAACCGATGTATAGTGACTAGTAATGACTAACAGAAACTATTAATCGATTAATATAGTTTCGTACTCGCAGGTAAACTGTCGTGCCAAATAGTATATAAGCTTTGAGGGTGACAACTTACAATACAGTGACAATAGTATTTTCGAAACTATTAATCATTATTAAGTACTAATAATGATTACTAGTGTCGAAAGGTGTCACGATTAGTTTTTTTACATGTCATCAGCAGTGACTGGATCACGAATCACAAATCATCAAATGAAATATTAGGAATGCCCATGATTCGAAATTTCGAATCATTCATTTGGTGCCAGCAGAGTTGGCGCAAGTCTGCTCGTAACAAAGGCTCACAACTGACTCGCAGACTTGGAGTTGACTAGCAGTTAACACGCGCGAGTCTTCTTTTACGAGTTCGAGTCTTTTTTACCTATTTGTGTTTCCTACGCAATTTCTAATTGGTTAATCTTATCAATTTTATTCAGAGTTGGCGCGAGTCTTTGGAAATCATGACTGCGAGTCTTTAATGAAGGAACCCGAAAAGATTCGGAGTCTCAACACGAGTCCGAGTCTTTATGCGAGTCTTCTTTTGCGACTCCGAGACTCTTTTTTTGTGACTCCGAGTCTTTTTTGCAACCTTGAGTCTTTTTTGCGAGCCTGAGTCTTTTTTTCACCTATTTGTATTTCCTATCTACTTTATAATTGGTTGATCTTATGACAAGAGTAACCAATTAGAAATTAGATAGGAAATACAAATAAGTAAAAAAAAAGACTCTGGCTCGCAAAAAAAACTAAAAAGACTCGGAGTCCCGAAAAAAGAGACTCGGACTCACTAAAAAAGACTCGCATGTGTTTGAGTCTTTTGAAATGAAGAATCGGACTCGCATAAATTGCGAGTCTCTAAAAGACTCGGAGTCTGCGAGTCTCTGTTGCGAGCGGACTCGCCCCAACTCTGATTTTATTTGTGTGGCGCTGGTTGTTGACAACTAAAACGAAAGTGAAAAAAAAAGTGAACACAAATAGGTAAAAAAAAGATTCGGACTCGAGTTGAGACTGAGTTTTTTCAGTCTTTTTCACTAAAGACTCGCAGTCGGAAGACTCGGAGTTGTAATTTTTGAAGACTCGCGCATTTCGACTCAGAGTCTGAATTTTCAAAAGCTCGCGCCAACTCTGGCCTCTGGGTGCCATTGTTTCTATTCTATTCTTATTTCGGGTTTGCAAAGTAATGACATAGCTGAATAGAACCCAAAATTTTAATTTCAATTTTCAAAAAAATTAAAAATTAAAAGAAAGCGTTTCATCCTTAGAATTGGAATTGAAAACTATGAAAATTCATTCCAAAATGATCCAAAAATTGATTCGAAAAATGATTCGAATCATTACTAATTCTAATGATTCGTGATTCATTGTACGAATCATTTCTAAAATGATTAGATTCATTTTCTTGCACTCGTGATTCATGAGTCGAATCAAAAATTTTGTCATTTGGGCATTCCTGTGAAATATGAATCGAATCAATTGTTGAAAAAATGATCCGCGATTCGAATCACGAATCATTTGAATGAAAATTATTCGAATCGCATAATTTCGAATCATTCTTTTTAAGAATATAAAACTCCAAAACACTTCTCAATTCCGTGTTTGGTCTTTGGTGTCCATCAGCGTTACTCAGATTAAAAGTGGAAACTGGAAATGGGAAAACGAACGAACAAAAGCACATTTTACAACTTTTTTGTATTTATTTGAAATGAAAAAAATGCAATAATTTGAGATTTTTCAAATTCTTTTAGTTAGTTATGAGTCACAAACATTGACGTCACGAATCACGTGTGAAAGATTCGAATCACAATTTTTGAGATTCGAATCGCAGTCACTACTGAACATCACACAGATTAATAGTGATCAGTGATTAATAGCTAGTAATGACTACTAGTAACTATTAATCGATTAATATAGTTTTGTACTCGCAGGTAAACTGTCGCACCAAATAGTATATAAGCTTTCGGATAAATTGTATTGTCACCTTCAAATTGAGAGTGACAACTAATAATGACAATAATATTTTCTACACTATTATTCACTAGTAGTACTACTAGTCATTAATAATCATTGTTCGCGACTAGTAGTACTACTAGTGATTAATAGTAATATCAAAAATACTATTTTTTTATACTCGTGACTATTAATTTTTTTTGTATTTGGGAATTCTATTTTGTTAATTGTATCTAACGTCTGAAAAGTATAATGAATAAATTCAACCAATATTTCTTTATTAGCACGTAGTGTAAATGAAGAAAAATGTTTGCTTAAATATTTCGCAATCGCTAACGTAGAATGTCATGATTTTTTGCAAGCATAATCTAGGAAATACGTTATCAATAATTCCACGTTTCTTATCAAATAATAAAAAACTAATTTGTAGCATAGCATTCTCATTAAATGAAATGTTTCACTTCACACTCGGTTAATATTTATCGTGGTAATTAATCGTATTACAATATTTACAACTCACCGGAATTCGAAAAAAAAAGTAAAATAAAAAATAGAATCATTGAGATAAAAAAAATTTAACTAAAAAATTAAACTTAAATTTTGCATAATAAATTATTTTTTGAAATTAAAAATAATACATGTTAATACAAAAATCTTGCAAAAAATCATGCCAATTTAAAAAAAAAAGAAGTAAAAATTGATCATTAATCCTTTTTGTTAGAATTAGATCACATTCCTTTCTAACTTTAGAAATATTCTTCAATATCAGCGGAGTCTTATTTACGAGATCCTTCAAATTTGGCGTTACTCCTTACTTTGTAAAAAAAAAAAGCATCACTTAATTCTTATCGAAAAATTACTTGGTAACCTCTTCTCTTCCTCATTCACACCCTACTTTTATTCATGCCAATCGAAAAATAAATCCTTCGCATTAAAACGACCTAAAATTCTGCCTTATTCTCCAGGTACATGGAAACAGTAGCGAACGAAAGCGGATTCTACAAGAAAATCCGCCTAATAGAAGGTCTAACCGTACTACTGCAGTCTTTCGGAGGAGAACTACTAATGTTTCCATTATCTGGTAAATTATTTGAATTATTATTAAAATTAAAGGTTAGTTATGTGCTGCAGCACGAACGACCACTTTCAAGTTCAATTTTAACGTAGTTTGAAATGATTTTCATGACAGGAAAAATAATCAAAGCGATCGGTTAT
This sequence comes from Pseudococcus longispinus, assembly GCA_900064475.1. Taxonomy (NCBI): domain Eukaryota; kingdom Metazoa; phylum Arthropoda; class Insecta; order Hemiptera; family Pseudococcidae; genus Pseudococcus; species Pseudococcus longispinus. Next base: position 14,658 of record FIZU01061342.1, read on the forward strand.
GGAAATGCGTTGACGTTGTGTTTTCTATTCTTCGCGGTGCGATTTTTCGCCCTATCATTCATTCCAAATCCTTGGTGGACTTTGCCCATAGAAACAGTGCTGTTCGGTGTGACGTATGCGTTCTCGTATTGTACCATCGTCGCTTACGTCAGTACTATAAGTTCGGCTAAAATACGAGGAACGATGCAGGGTATCGTTTCCGGATGTTATGACGGAATAGGTAAGATAATGGTTTGGTTTGGATATTGATTGAATTATTAATACGAAAAACTGACTCAATTTGACGACGATGTTTACAGGATATGCTTTGGGAAGTCTTCTAGGAGGAATATTGATAACGTTGTACGAGATGAGAGTGACGTTTAGAATTTTTGGCGGTATTGCCCTAGTAACAGCCATTATCCATTATATTCTATACATGGTGTATCTTCGTAAGAAAATTTGCACTAGTACGTATCTCGAAATTATTCAAGAAATTATGTAATTTTCAATCCTTTGCTAACCTTTTCGTTTCGAACGTAGATAAAGAAGTTGTATACATAGTGCCAGAAGAATCTTCCAAACCAGTATCTCCGGATAACGATGACGATTGAATGATCTTCGTTTAAGCCAGTCTGAAAAAAAAAAAAGGTGAAGCGGATTAGTCTCGAGGAGGAGAAGGAGAGCTTTGTTGAAATCGATATACTCTTTTCTTGGATCATATTTGCCATAATTTTTGCCCTAGATTAACAATATACTTCTTCGTTGGAATTGTGATAATGCGTAATTAAGCGTTATTTAGGCTACTTTTTTCCTTTTTTTCCCCCCAAGTAATATAGTTAGGTCTATTACAGACTGTTAGACTTAATCGTTACATATTCCTTTTTCCTTAGTTACCATTCGCGTTGTATGTTTTTATTTTAAATGTATTTTTATAACTTTCATTTTTATTTTGTTAGCATTTCCTATTTTATTGTTAATCTACTTAAAAATCAAAGTACTTTATATTTTTTCAATTTGATGAAGAAGAATGACGAGAAAATAGCTCGTAATAAAAATTTACGCGATAATAGAATTTTTTTACATTTGACTCGGCTTTTGTTGCGAAATCAACGAAAGCATCCAATAAACGTTGGCATTTTTGTCGAGCTCGTAAAAGAAAAAGAAACCTTCATCAGGTTTAATTTTGCCTTTATCGATCAGTCGCGGTGGAGAAATTTAAGCGAATAGGCGCCGATGTGCATTTGTCAAGATTAAATGTAGTCTACCAGTAAACCGGATAAACGTACTTTGTTGCGGAGATTTCGTCAAAGATAAGACAAATTATCTAATTTAGTTTGCGTACAACGTGCCGTCATCGTATCTAGGACATTCGCAATGAATTCCTTTCCGTTGTAAATCAATTGGAGTAGAATTTCGTGCTGGTTTGTCGTATTGGACGGAGACGTAGATAAACGTAATGCGCCGCAATTGTGAACACCATTATCGGTAACGAACTGAAAAAGAAACCGTTTTAGGACTTTTTTTCCTTCGAATTGTTTCAATATTTCGATCAATATGTACCTTTGAATCGTTATTTTCGACTATGTAGACGTTAATGATGATACAAGATTGGTGCGATGCTGTGGGTGTGTAACGTTTCAAGATTACTTCGCCTTTTTGCAGGATTTGATCTTTTTTTATCAACCAGTCGAGTAAATCGCAGCACCATTTGCGGCCATCTTTCGATACCATTTTTTCTGTACGAATAAAATAATTTGAAAACAGATTAGTTTCGACGTTTGAACGATATGATGATGAAAAAACTGAAAAATGCTACCTAAAGGATGTATATCTTTTTGAAATTGTTTCATGACTCCTACAGCGTAAGAATGCGTCATTTTGTAGCATTCAGAGGCATCAGCGATTGATTTCTGAACTGCTCCTTTTAAAACACAAAGTTCAGATTCCTGAAAATAACGTAAAAAGTAATTTTATTAAAACCTTCGATGGCTGCGAGCTAAATTCAGTCAAATATATTGTTTTACTTGAAGAAAAATTAATGAAACCGAATCTTCTAGACCATCTTTTAAAGTTTCTTGAAAAATATGAGATTTGGTAAGACCTCCGGCGAAGTAAATTCGTGATATGGGTTTGGTTTCTGATCTGTTTTGTAATATTTGTTTTATTAGCTATAATAAAAAATTATACAATGATTACTTCACAATATGTAGGACCAAAGAAAATAACTATTTTCAGTTGAATCTTAGTATCGTTTACTTTGATGATTTTTTGAGTTAGAGGTTGAAATAGCCTTTGCAATAGGTTAGCGTTTATACAAATAGCTCCTTGATCACTCCAAGTTACATCTTCGTGACTAAAATTTACGACTGTTTCGCTCATCTGAAACACAAATCAAATTTCAATCAAGATGGTAAAAATTAAAAATGAAAATAAGTTCAAAAAAGAGCATAGCCGGGTAAAAATGGTGAATCGGCCATTAGCTGGGATTTTCGAACTTTTTAGCGGTAGTTGGTCCTTATGGCCTAAAAACTCGCAGGTAAAAATTTTAGCTCTCTGCCTCATCTCTGACTCCTCATATCGCCCGAAATGTCGATTTTTCCCTATAAATTTCTGTATTCCGAAATTCCCTACCGAATTTTTTCAAACTTGCAGGAATGATGGACCATACCAAAGATCATCTCTGGATATTTTTTCAATTTTTTTAAAATCTATTTTCGTATTGAAATCTGAGTTTTAAGACTTCAAATTCTAAAATCTGCATGTTGTTTCAGAGCAGGGCAAAAAAATCTTGATATATATTATGCAGTATACCTATTTATGTAAAACACATTTTTTTCCAGAATTTTTTAATATGGTGGAAGACCTTCAAAAATGCAAAAAATCAATTTTTTTTTATCATTTTTCACCCTTAAAGCGGTCATTTTTCGATGAAATTTTTTTTCTAGCAATGTATCATCAATGACACCTTAACTCACCATCAACCTGAATTTAGACCAAAATTGTTAATTTTTTCAATTTTTTTCGATTTAATTTTAAAATACTCAATTCAAATGACGTCATTTAGGGGACGCTCGACCCCCTCCCAGGTGATTTGAGGGCCTAAAATTCATATCTGAGCATGTTTCAACTCGATATTTGTCATAAATCAAATTTCTGTAAATTCAAAAAATTTTCATTTTTTTCATCTTGTCTTATGCACAATTTTTTGTAGTCAAAAATTTTTAATTCGTGAGAGTTGGTAAAAAAATATCCCCTCTCCCTCCCTATTTTCATACTACCCACCAAATTTTAAAACATAGGATATGCTTTTGCTGTTTATTTCATTTTCAAATCATTTCTATTTATCAACCTACCCACTTTTTTTTCTACTTCAAATTTCAAAAAGTTTGTGTTTGTCTTCTATAATTTTCTACTTTCAAAAAAGCAGTAAAAATCTAAAAAAAAAAATTAATTCAAAAATGTCTGACAAAATATTCAAAATTTAATTTTCAAAGTTAAAAAAGTTCAAATTGGTTGTCTGACAAAATGCCAAAAATTCATCATTATATCCTTTATTTTCAAAAAGGCAATGAAAATCTGAAAATTTTTCTAAGTCCAAAAAAGTCTGACAAAATGTTTAAAAGTCATAATGATGAATTTGCAATGTTCAAAAAGTCTAAATTATTTGTCTGACAAAATTTCTAAAAATCAGCATTATCTTAGAATTTTCGAATCTCAATAATTAAGTACCTATGCCTGACAAAATGTCTAAAATTTTTCAAGTTCAAAAAAATAAATAAGTCTTGAAATTTTTCCAAGTCGAAAAAAGTTTGACGAAATGTCTAAAAATTAGCGTGAATTCTCAATTTTTTTAATACAAAAAGTCTGAAAAGTTCGTCTGACAACTCTGAAATTTTCCAACGCCAAAAAAAAACAAAAATCTTAAATTTTTTCCAAGTCCAAAAAAGTCTAACAAAATGTCTAAAAGTCAGCAAGTCCAAAAAGCCATTTGAAATTCGAAAAAAAATTTTCCAAGTCCAAAAAAGTCTGACAAACTGTCATAAAATCAATTTCTGAAACTTTCCTAGTCCGGGAAATCTGCCTGACAAAATTTCGGAAAGTTACCCTAATTTCTAATAAAATTTACAAAGTCCAAAAAATTTAAAGTGATTGTTTAACAAAATGTCTAAAAATCAGCATTATTTCTAAAATTTTTCAAGTCCAAAAAGTGAATGGAAATCTGAAAAATTTTCGAAGTGCAAAAAAGTCTGACATAAACATAATGTCTAAAAATCAGGGGTTGAAAGCATGTCACTCAAAATCTGTCTCTCGAAATGTAGCATACCCCTAGCATATCCTATGCTAAAATAAAAAACCCCAATGTAAAAAAAATGATAGAAAACATCGAAAATCTTGTAAAAATGGTTAAAAACGTTGCGTTGCAATATCCACAAATTTTCATAAAAATCGATAAAAAGTCCCCGCCATTTCCATATCACCCATGAAACTAAGTCCATTTTAAAATTAAATTGAAAAAAATTGAAAAAATTAACATATTTGGTCCAAATTCAGGTTGATGGTGAGTTTAGGTGTCATTGATGATATATTGCTAGAAAAAAATTTTTCATCTAAAAATAACCGCTTCAAGGGTGAAAATTGGTAGAAAAAATTGATTTTTTGCATTTTTGAAGGTCTTCCACCATATTAAAAAATTCTGAAAAAAA